>JAAAKL020008505.1:0-15861 GCA_010016065.2 Carybdea cf. marsupialis auct. non (Linnaeus, 1758)
AGACTTTACCATTGCACTAAATAGTGCAATAGTAAAGTCGACAATCCGGCTAGTCGATCCCGAATTCTCACCACCACTAGCACCCTTATTTTCTGTTTCGCTGTTAGCTTCATCGGTGCCAGGCTTTTTTATTCTATCAATGCACTTATTCTTACGAGAAGTTTATGAAGCACATATTGATGAATATGAAAATCCCCACAAAAATCAAATAAAATTTTTATAGCAATTCTAAAACTTGATGCACAAATATCATGGAATTTATGCTAAAACACATTAAAATTCCAAAATTGATCAGGTAAATTAGCATTCTTGATTACTTGAAACGCTGAGTTTTATGTTCTCACCCCAGGCTTTCATTGTAAACGATGTTTTTTGTTCTGCCTCCTGGAGCCAAGATAAACAAATCTCGAGACCAGGCAAATTATAACTGCCTATGTCAGAAAAAAGGTGCTTGCAAGCCAAGCCGAGCTGTTTGCTGTGACTGCTTTTGAGCTTTGTTAATTGTCATGCAGAAGCTAAGCTTAAATGGAAATTGGATTCTTTTAAATGGAAGATCACCAAAAATGATAGGAATTCCTGGGATAAACACATCCTGGCCCTTAAAATTGCCAGTGATGTTGGTGACTTCTAGAATATGTGGCATCAGTTTCTTGATGACCAACCTGGTGCCATTGCATAGTCGCGAAGGATCCAAGTTCCTAAGTAGAATCATTGGTGTTGAAATTAGAGGACTGTATATTGTTAATGTTGCCTTATTCTAAGCTAGCTCTTACAGTTCAATATGTATAGAATGGTTAATTAGATATTTCACAATAATACTCGAGTGACGAGAATCATACGAAAAGACTCTGATACGATTCACATAGGGTAGGGTACATGTTATGTTGCAATAGTGCAACCTCCTGATTAAAGGAAAATAGATACAGTATTTCACAAGATAGTTGTTTCTGATCATTGGTAAACCGATGTCACACTATGCGCGAGGGGAATCCTCGACAATTGTAGAACCTACTTTCAGCTCCAAAACATGAGGTGGAACACCAGGTGGCTTGCGTGAGTTCAAGTATTCAGTTGGATAGTGTACTGCTCGTTCTTGCTCAACCACTGAATCTATTGAGATGTAAACCCTCTTTACTCCAGGAGACACATTTTACAAATTACTGTTGGTTGCACCAACAGAATTTTTCTTGGAGGCCAATATTCCTCTACCACTAAACAAGTTGTGATTAACCAAAAAAAACCTGGTTGACCAGATCTTTTTTCTTTTCCTTTTTTACTTTATTCAACCAGATCAAGGCCGAAGCCACTTCTAGGAACGGGTTACTTTTCCTTTTCGAATGACAATCTATCCATGCTTACTTTTTAGGCTTACTTTCTATTTTATGCTTGCTATTCTTGCTATTCATGCACGTACTCCCCCTTCTGTCCTTTCTCTCGAAACATAGTTTCCCACTTCACGAGAGCAGATGACAGAGCACAGTACCTCTGGAATCGTGGCAGGCAAGCTCAGGGTCGATTCGAACTCACGACCCTCGGAGTGTGAGTCTGACACTCTATCACTATGCCACTACTGAAGAGAATTCACCAATGTTCCGTATGGGACAGTGATCAAGTTATTACGTGGATTTAAAGGAATCCTTCCATTGCTAATCTGCAATAATGTGTGAGAGAATTCCCCCGCATCCTTGTCATTGTGTAGAAGATCTCTCATAGTCATATTATTGTTTTACCCTCGGGGTTACCCTGATCTATCCGTAGACCAGATCCGGTGACCTTAAATCCCCCAACGATTTTTCTTTTATGATCTAACCCCGATTTCAACCTCCTTCATGCAAAAAGTGGTGAATTAAACCTTTCGACGCCCATGGGGTCCACCCCGACGCGGGTTGTCCGGATTGACCCGAAAACCGGATCCGGTCCCCATAAATCGGGGTCGTCCGACCATTTAGCTTTTACGATGCAACCCCAACTTTAGCCTGCGTTATGGCTAAAATAACTATTTAAACCATTTGACGCCCATGGGGTCTACAGCAAGGGGGGCCGGGGGTCCAATGTGCCTGAAACCTGCCAATACTGGTGTCAAGAACACACATGCAAAATTTGGTTTGGTTTGGTCAAGGGATCCGGTAGGAGAAAAACAGGATAGAGACAGACAAATAGACAGTTTCAGAAATATATACTAGATATATTTATATATATAGATATATATAGATATAAATAGATATATATCTATATGTGGATATAGATATAGATATACATATACATATAGATATATAGATATATATATATATATATCGGTTTAGCCTCGTGCACTCCCCTTTACAGGTGCTACGGCGTTGCCCTTGTACATGGGACTTGCTACTGGAACATAGAGCTCCGGCACAATGGCCCTTCCAAGATTTGAACCCTAACCCTCTTGACGCTCTTGATATGAAGGCAAGGAATTTATCCACTAGGCCCTGTTGGCATTCACTATTCAACATTGCATTTATTCTTGACAGTCCTACACGGCCACACGAGTAAAACTTTGTATTGTACACTGCATCGTGTTTTGATGTCAGTGAAAGTGCTTGCGTCCCTGAAGATACTCGAGGTGGGGCCAACTTTACTCGAGCACTCAAACAGAAAAATGATTATTAGACCTACGACACCTTTTTTCACAACAGTCCTTAAATTGTCTTCGAAAGTAACACGCTCGTATAAATACAGCAACTCCTATAAATGATTTTGCTTCCTCTAGTAGTAAAAGAATTATAGATCATTATTAAAGATTTAACTTATCACCAGTATAAGGAACAATACCTATTAAGTTCATGTCTTTTCATGAGATAAAATTCAGATGCTAACTTCACCTACGAACGGTATGTTAACCTTCAACAAATTAAAGAAGTATAATAACATGTTAAAAGAGTGGTAAATCCTTCCTGATTTTACTTTAATGTGATAATAGTTGAGGAAGACAGCAATGTCACAAACTACGACAGCCTTTCATTTCTCTTTGCTCGTCATACTCTAGTGCACTAACCAACAAATATTTATTGGGGTTGTTAAACTGATTTTCGACCAAAATGATTTCAATGTTCCAAGGAATAACTTAAACTCTTTTACAACTTTTAATCACTATAAAAATCATTGGGGGACTATAGCTTTCTCCCCCCCCCCCCCCTAGTAATCACTGCACTGATACCGATACTTCCCAAGAATTCAATGGTTCACTTGTTTTATGTATTAACGTATTAATATAAATGTCGACAGGGATTTTCCTGTTCCTTGTTAATTGGATGGAAATAAAGGGGATGTAGATTTGGCTTTCCCGCTGATACTACACTCCCTCATGGTTAACTTCCA
This sequence comes from Carybdea cf. marsupialis auct. non (Linnaeus, 1758), assembly GCA_010016065.2. Classification (NCBI taxonomy): domain Eukaryota; kingdom Metazoa; phylum Cnidaria; class Cubozoa; order Carybdeida; family Carybdeidae; genus Carybdea; species Carybdea cf. marsupialis auct. non (Linnaeus, 1758). Next base: position 3,349 of record JAAAKL020008505.1, read on the forward strand.
ACTGAACGTTCTGAAGGTGCGACATAAACGTTTCCTAAAAAAGAGGCGTTTTATTTGTTGCAGAATCTACGTTCAACATTACTTTATTCCCCACTTTCTCTCCAGCTTAGACATTGGGCTTGGCCATTATTTCCATTAATAGAAATATATGTTTATGTGGAACTGTATATTGTCTTGGTTTGTCCAGCAAAAAGTCTGCACGGATATTCAATGCCTTTGCTGTGATTTCGCAGTATCTGCTTTTATAGTTTTTGCGGCTCAATTTTCAAGTGAAAAATTATGTGCATTTAAACATCTATATCTTTTTCTGTACGTTTATTTATTTGATGGTTACACTAATGAATAATTTGTTGGTGGTACAAAACAATAAAACTGCACGCAAAACTGCTACTTTAGTACTAAAATGTTTTCGCTATTTTCGTGCAGTTTTACTAATGAATAAGTAAGAATTTAAATAATCCAACACTTGTGGGCTCAGTTGATGCCGTAGATGGCGGATGTTGATCATGTCGTGGTTCATAGACTTCTTCTGAGGTACGTTTCGGGGGGATGCTTCTCCCATCTTCAGCCTAAAAAGAAGTCTGGAGCTACACTATAAAAGACCACTGAATCATACTTTGCTCGCGCCCAGTTACGCAGTTACTAGTATCCGTATCAACTAGTAAGAATGTTTGTGAAGAGCTACCATGCTGTCTTTTCGCTCCCAATTTGGGATTACCACCATTGTGCAGGTAAACAGATCACATTTAACTTTTTGTAGTAGAAACAGCTGATGCAACAGGGCCAGACGTTATTAGAAGTGCCCTGCTTTACCAGCTACAGATATGGCGACATTACGTCAGCACCATACCTGGGCGCAACATCTTAGAATACAGACAATTCTTATAGTGTTACTGAGTGTGTTTTAAGCAGTTTTCTCTATCTAATGTGATTAGAATACGGCTCGAATAATGACTAGTATCAGTCAAGATACTATATATTTTGGTAGGAAGTCCCTCTCACTTTTTCTTCAAAATGATATTGATGCACATTAACTCAATACGATACAACCTGCAGGCTTCTTAATACATAGATCAGTAAACATATATCGGTCTACAGTGATGGAAAAGTAACAGAAAATGCCAGATGATTATAAAATACTGTTGTATCTCACTCTTGTGAGCTGGTCACCCGCCCTGTTCTTTCCCCCCACTCTCATCATTTGTACCTGCTTTCGTATTTATAACTCCTTCTTCGTAGTGCTCGGTGTCGAAAAGACACCGTTTGGGTAAAGTCCAGATCCTATCCATACACTTTACAATACTGTGATCTCTAACACCTTTCCAGAGTTTGGAAGTTTGAATAAAAAACTTCATATCCCCTAGTTTGTCCAGTATCCAGTCGAACAATATCAAACGGAGAAAGAGAAACATGAGAAGAAATATGGGAGACATTGTGCTCTTGGAATGGTTTCGGATAGTACGCAGAGCTTGATCTGTATACTCGCCGTCATTCAAAAGGAAAGAAGCACCATTGAACGGTCCACAGTAACCTGTCATGAATCCTCGAGGGTTCTGAATAAAGAGATTCCAATAATCAGGGTAACATTCGCTGAGCTTTGCTACATCGTCGGTGTATGTGTAGCCTTCTACTAATGTGGCAACGCGACGAGAGGTGTCCTTAAAATGATTGTGCCAGAATTTTTCATCGGCATCGACTGATTCTCTGCGTGCCTTTGTAGATACAATTGGCACCCGTCCACTGAACACTCTGGCTACCCATCTGGCCTGTACTTCAGCAACAGCTGGGATTGATCCGACAATAGGGCGTACGTATCCAACAAATGCGATAGAAGGGTCTTCGACATCAAAAACAAATTTATATTTTGTGTTCATTTTGGCATTTCCAACGGACTCTGGCAAAAATGGAAAACCGACGGTGTACCCTGTGCAGAGAATGACAAGGTCAATTTCTTCTTTGGCGCCATCCTCAAACACTATTTCCTTTCCATCGACACTCCGAATTGGGCCCTTTGGAACCACTTTATTGTAGTCTACATAATCCAGAACATGACCCTGCTTATTGATGAAAGAATGAAAGAACCGCGCCTTGTTTTTCCATTCAGGTATTCCATGACCCTGATAAGCTAGTAAAGATCCGTTTGTGGTCCATTTACAGGCCCAAGCCATACCTGAAAGGCAAAACAAAATCCAATTGACATGCTTTTTCTATCAAGACTATCAGCATGCTATGTTATGATAAATATAGTGTATAGGTGATAACCCTCTGGAACCGTGGGATCGTTCTCGACTACGAACTGAAGAGGTCCGACTTGGGACACAACTTGGCCCTGAGCATGTCACCCAAAGGGCTACAGTTTCCCTTCCCCCATTTTCTTTCACATGAACTGGGTGAGCCCTGTGATGTTAAGAATGAAGGTTGTCGAAGCTTCTCAGTACTTGAATCAAAACAGGCCAAGTGAGCTTCAAAGCAAGCTCTTTGCGTGGCCTAGGCACAATGGTATCAAAGAGGTGATCAGAATAGAAACATTTCTACGTGTTAGTACCTATAAAGGGTTTCAATAAGAAAATATCGTGAAAATGTTACATAATATCAGATTATCAATATTAATTGATAAAATTAAGCAATATAATTTTTGTGAGGCTTAGGTAAAAAATGCATACTTTATTTATGATAGCCTTTTTGCCTTTAAACACCGTGCTCAATTCTTTACTGCCGTATTATATCCAGGAGGAAGCCATGGCTAGGTCAGTATGGCTGATAGATTATGCTTCCTTTGCTCTGTAAGTCCAGGCAAAGATTATGTAGAAGGAAGCTGTGACATAACCTGTGGATTAGGCCGCTGTTTTCTTTGTATACATATTTGCCTTCTAGATTTAGACGACCCGTACTCAAAAGGACATGTCTTTAATGCAATCATAGCTCTAGAAAATCTTTACTAAAGAGGTCTTCCTGGGCAAAATATTCTTCCGTTTCCACCCCAATGTGTAAAAATATCTGATGGCAAGTTAGATTTCATATCCTGAAAAGTAACACGTTTTAACCGGACTAAATCAATCTATTAATCTTGAAATAATCTATTCTCTATGTGCAACAACACATAGAAATTGCTTTCAACTATCTACTGTTAGAGCCGTGATGTCAGTGCTTTGTATGGAGAATTAATGTACTAGTACATATCTAGTCGTCGATAATACTATGTTTTTTTCTTTCTAAAAATGCTATAACGTCAACAAGAAGGGAAAAAGACTGTTTCTTCATCTATAAACAAGATTTATATCTCTTCCTGGTCCTTTCTTTGACATCCCTCTTGTGGCGATAACACAACGACAACATAAAATTTTGATTTAGTTAAGCCATACGTGTTTTGTGGTTCCTCACTCTATGGTTTATCAGTATAAAGTGTTGTTTCCAAGATGAAGTTGTAAGTCTTCGTCTCCCTAATCACGAAATGCAGCAAACGTGGAGTTCCAGGATATGGCAAATATGTATGCTTTCTTTGACAACAACAACGCAATTAAGACATTTCTCTTCAAGCCAGAACAATCAAGTGCTGTTTATTAATGAAGTAGGTTATTATTGACATTTATTACCCTAATATAATACCTAAGAAAATTTTTGATAACCTTTTGGTATAAATACAAGGGCATTTCTCATTTGGGGTGCAATCGTGTTTAGACAGTAGGGCAATACTAAGGTTTTTCACAGGCTTCATTCTGTAGAAACACTCACGATAAAAGAAAGGCACTTCTTATAACTAAGAACCCTGATACTACTTACAACAGTATACGCAGTTTTCACAAAGGTAACCACTTAATAATCAATAGTCTTCCTCACCATTGCTTTCCTGCTGAAATTAACCTCGACCCATGTTAGTTAACTACTTTATTAGAAAAACACGAAGTATAGATGGATATATGTCTTTTATCAATTTACCGTCTATATATATTCCTTTTTTTTCGAACCATTCTCAATCTTACTGAGTTGTTTATTTTCCCCATCCAAGAAGTTAAATTACGGGGTCTGACCTGTTATAGGCCTTGTACCCCAAAAATGTTGTATGGAGATAGGACTAGGCATATCTGCAATGTCTAGTTACGCGTTTTTAGGTGTCAAAATCAGGCGTTTTTCAATGCAATGGCATACAAATCTGCAATATGATGTTCCACTTACAACGACCTACCTTTATTTTCAAACAATGTGCCGCAAATTTTGATTTAATCCGGTCGACATCGACCGACACCGGGAGGCCTTTCTGGGCAGTCCCCCCTGAGACCTATGATACGATGTGATGCTTGTGCTTCCCCGCCCCCAAGAAGAAATATCTTACTCAATAATTAAACTGATAAACTGAGTAACGAACTTACTAGCTACTAACCCAGGTTAATTAAGGAAAGTAATTTACCCACTCGTAGATCTCTAGAATTTGCTAAAGGAATATTTTACCCATAATTTTATTGACCGCTGTAGATTGAACCAAAACTTACTCTTGTGCTAACGTTTTCCGTGCTATGCAAGCAATGCCGATTCTACGGCATCTTGAAGTAGTGCCGATTTCTGTTTATATTGTGAGTAGAAGAGAGTATCGCCCTGTACAGGTTTATCAGGATCTACTTTCACAGAAATACGTCTTGAATTGCCATACTACTTCATCCGATAGCTTGACGTGCCTATAAAACTACTGACATGGAATCTGAGCTCTGGCCTTCAGACGGTGGTTAGAGGATCTAGCTCTGAAAGGCTTTACTACGCAAGACAGGAATCTACTTTCTTATGTCTAAACTACACTCCTTGAATTCTCATCTTAAAGTATTGAATATTGCACAATATAAGCCCATTCTTCCCTGTTTATTAACAAATATAGACATATATACCTGGCTATTAGCAAATAAACATACACATACCTGGTTATCGACAAATAAACATAAACATACCTGGTTTGCTTTTAATAAATGGCGTAATCATCTTTAATGCTCTAGAGGAGGCTTTATCAAGTGCTTGAGGCTCTCGATGTGGGAGCAACTTTGCATATTTTCGAAAGAAATGTTGTCCATTTGGAATGCACCAGATGATTTTTTTGCTTCTTGGATACCAATTCTCTAAGATATCGCTTGCTGTTTCTCCTCCACCGTAAATGAGGACGTTTTTACCGTCAAATGATGAGCAATATTCTTTTAGTTCACTGGAATGATGAATGGTACCGTTGAAGGAGCTGAATATGTTCTCCTGAACAGAACGATTAGGTTTCTGATGAATTCCAGTGCAAACTATTACATACTTGGATTGTATGATCTGAAGCCTGTTTGTGTTTACAATCCATGTATTATCGACTCTCTCTACCTTTGAAACCTTTGTTCCAAGCTGGATATGTTGGTCGAGTTTGAATTTAGCACAGTAATCATGGAGATATGTCAAAATTTCTTGGTGATGAGGAAACTCTCCTATTTCCTTTGGCATGGGGAAGTCACTCATTTCTGTAACTGTTGCAGACGAAGACGTTCGGGTCGTCTTCATTACAGTTGTGATAGCTTTGTCATCCGAATAACACCAGACACCACCCACAACGTCCCTGGCTTCCAAAACTTGAACTGTCAGACCTTCTTCCAAACAGTGTTTGCAGGCAAGCAGGCCAGACCAACCGCCTCCTATAATAGTAACATCAACCATCTTGTCTTCTGGCTGAGTAGAGGGCATGATCCTGATTGTAATGTTTTACTACGGAGTTTCCCAATATGCTGCCTGTACTAAAGTCATAAATACAATAACATGAAACTCCTTAACCAATTTATATGATTCCTGCGACTCAACTTCAATAACATCACCTTTTTCACGTGTTTAGTTTGAACGGCAACGCCCTGTTAACGTAAGCGATTAACGAGAGAATAATAATTTTCAGATACTCTTCATAATGGATACGTGAGAAACAGTTCTGAATGAAGCTCTTTGTTCAAGTTAATTATGAAGCCTTTCATTTCAAAGCAGAAAAAAAAGTTATTATATTTTCAATGTTTATAACTAGGATTAGAAAATACGTTTAATTGGTATACACCTGATTTGTCTGTTGTGTGATCTGTAGTTTTAATATATTAAGTGACCTTTAACCTTTAAATTTATTCGTGATATGTAAGCGGGTAGTGAGACTGATTGTGGTATATTTGACAGACATATCAATGTCGGTCCAGCATTCCATGTCTCTGTTGTTCCTGTTTCGTAGGCATTGAGAAAAACAATGCGCATGACCTTTACAGAATTTTTGCATCAGCTACAGTCGACATAGGCACTGCTTATGTTGTTGGGCAATGACCACTCTCAAGTTTGCGCTTCAAAAGCAGTTTTAAACACTGTTTTCTCATCGGAAGTCATATACACTTATTCTTTCGATAATATTCTAAAATTGTCTAAATTTTAGCACAGTCGGATTGGGGATGTCAATGTAAGAAACAGTGCAAGATCTTTGAGCTATCGACACACTAACTCACTAATAGAAACGAGGCTTTGCGGATTTTAGATATTCTACATTTGAAAATGACGTTTGTGGACGTTCTTTTACCTTGTCAAAAATTTCAAATTATCAAAGTAGGATCAACTCTCCCACAAATATTTTCTGTTGAAACCCTTCTAATGGAGTGTGTATTGCGCGCTAACCTAAAACGAGTGCCGTGCCCTCTGCCTCTGTCTTTTTGTACGTAGGTATATAAACGTTTCATGCATCTCATAGCCCATAGTTGCAGATCGCTATTACCTCCAAAGTGGCTGCACCTTTAAAAAAACATTACTACACCATACACAATGTATCGTAAACGAAAAATCTTTGAGGGTTCTACACAACTACTGCATTCTGTTGTGTTTACGTCCTCCTTTATTTCCTTATAAAATTGCTGTTTGCTGGCATTGGGGGTTATATTGTTTGTGCATTAGAAAGACATAAGAAAAAAAATGCCATTTCCTGATGTAAACAGATTAAAGTATTTAATTCCTTGTCGGAAGTGACGATTTAGCGTAAAGAATGATAGATAAGCACGCTACAGCTCACGATACCAATGACAACCATACGGTAACATTGGATGAAGCAGGTGTTAGCATAACCTTCGTGCAGATTTAACTACTAAAGTAGTATGATCTCCAATTTTGTGTATCCTGACACAGCAGCCTCAATCTCACCTTGGCATACTCCAATCCATTATAAAAAGCGCCTTTGTGAACTATAGCCGGAAGACGACAGATGGCTGAAAAAAGAAATTCATCACGAAAGAAATCCTATGGGGATAGTGCTCAAGGGTGACAAGATTTAATACAGGAAGCAGCGCAGGAATATCATTCCAACCAGCAGACCCTATACACTGAGGAAATACATGCTTTTCAAAAAACATGGCGCAAGAATCCTCGACTTCCTCAGGGTCGTCGTTAGTAATAGGCATTTCGATACATATGACGGTCATCTCGACGCTTTCCAAAGCCACCCCATTTTTACCGAAATAGTTGACTTACCAACGCCGAAGCAAATTTGCAGTCTTTTTTATCCGCCGTTTATAGGTCAAGACAATAGAGGATCTCCACAGAGAAACGTTTTCGGGATCTTGTGAAGCAGTTTGAAATAACTGCCGTGGGAAATGCAGATCCTTTTTCTCAGCAATGTAGTGAAACGTGTTTGGTGGATAGATGCAACAACAATTTCCCTGAACTTGAAACTGTTAGACATAGCAATAAACATAGACGAGAGAAATGCTGGCATTTGACCAAATTTGTCAAACACGAGAAGTCAAAAAGGCCTGTCGGTCGATGATGACTCCTGTCGCAGCCGTTAATTGCGTCTCTATTGAAGTCCCCTGGTGGCCAACATAGTTGCAGTTGGTACAGGGAATCAGAAGTAAGTTATGTTTAAAGTTAATACATCAGTTTATTGTTTTCCCTATATATGTTTTTGAATCAAACAGTTAAGCATTAGAGCATGCGTAGTGTGTCACATGTATAGGGCTAGCTGGTCCTTGCAGTCCTTAGTGTCCAGTTTTCAGAAAATTTGGTCTTGCTGGAATATCAAAGTCTTTATTTCGGTTGGCCACAAGATCATTACTTACTTGTAGCTAACACTGACAAGCTGATCTAGATCACCAACTGCCTGATCTTGACAGATTTACAAATTACAATTAGAACAAAGAGACCTATTAAGATTAACTTAGCCCTAGCTGTGGCTGTTAAATTCCCTCTGGTTGCAATTTATAGTTTTCCAGAAAGAAAATTGGAAACTGAGGAGTTAATCAACTCGTGATCCATTCGCTGCTTGGATTTTGAGACAACAGTAAGGTTTCTCCTTCATACTATTAAAGACCGAAAGCTAAGCTGAAGGCAATTTGAGGTCATATCAGGATATTGTCATTCATGCACAGGAATAAGCAGAGGCGAAAATGCATGAATGAATGAATTTGGTATTTTATTATGGATGAGGAGAGGAGGGATGCAGTTGCTGCGGAGGTACGAAGCAGGGAATAGGAGGAGAGACGCTTACACCTAGTGCGGTGTGCTCAGCAGGGGCAGTGTTTATAGTGGCACGAATTAATAGTTGAAAGGAAACTGTCTTGAAAGGAAGTATGGGAATGGGAACCAGCTGGGATCAGGTTTCTGATTAAGTCCACCTATGATGTGTTGCCATCCCCTGCCAACCTAGTGAGATGGAATGTGAAAGAGGATGACAGATGCAGGTGTGGCTAGTATGGAAGACTAAAACATGCCCTGTCAAGTTGCGAGTTGAGTCTGAAGGAAGGAAGACACACCTGGAGACATGATCAGGTATTGCGGATCATCGCGGAAGCACTACGGAGGAAATTGGAGATCAACAAAGGAAACCTGCCAATGAAAGATGTCCGTGGTGACGTTAAATTTATTGAGGCAGGGAAAGGAGGTCCAAAGTTAGGGAGGAGAAGGAGTGCGAGGCGAGTAGACAAGCAATGGGAGGGAATATGGAAGATGGATACAGACAGTGATCAGGTGACGATACTCCCAAAAGTGGCAACACTGCAGAGGCTGTACATCGTCATTTGGAACGAGTAACGTAAAGTCGTCCATCTCCTGGAGTTGACAGTTCTGTGGGAGTCGAATCTTGAAGTGGCAGGAGAGCAGAAGGAGAAGGGATATGAGAACCTGATTAAGACATCCAAAGAACAAGGATGGACGGCGAGTCGCAGGCACCTCGGAGTTGGAGCTAGAGCGTATGTGAAGAGAAAGATGTTGCAACTCTTTAGGCAAGAGATGGGCTTTACTGCAAAGGAATTCAAACAACTGAGGAAAGAGGTGCAGAAGGCTGCAGAGAAAGCATCTCTCTGGATCTGACTAAAGCGAGACGACGGGGAGTGGCTCGAGAATGCTGGGGTAGCAGAAAAGTTGCCGGTGGAATATGAAGAAAGGTGAAGTAGCGGGTTCAAATTAACAATGAATGGACAACGGATCCAGGCGGCACCAATGTTGAGGGAATCCAGTAAGGAGTGGATCAGCCGTGGCGAGAATACTGTCAGGAGGCTAGGGGCCGAAACAGTGTCACGGTCATCCTCTGATGACCCCAACACATACTGGACCCAACTATAGAGCTGCTGACTGGAAAGTACTGGTGAGTGCCACAGTGTTTACTTCTTCATTATTGTGATAAGCTAACTTCTTAGACTATTATATTTTTCTACTAAAAAAAGATTATCCATCTTGCTAATGGAATGCATTCATTACAGTTTAGAATTACCAAACCATGAATTTCTTATTTTTTAATTCGATCAATAGACTATTCTTACTCCCTTGCCTCTTTCTTAGAATAATAGCAACTTTTTAATCTTAGATATAATTAACACAAACAACTGCGTCAGAAGGTTTTCCGTTTAGATTACTCTGATCATCTGTGGTTATTCCCTAATGATTCTTGTTTAAACGATGAACGGCAGTAAGAAGTACTCGTCACCTTTTCATATAAAATAAGTACAAGAACTGAAGAATGAATGAGGAGGGTGCAACTTCTAGTTGTTGAGACAAAACCAAGTTACCAATCGGGAAGCAACACAAGAACATTATAGAAATAACGGCGATATATCTGATGTTTTAAATTTTGGTAGAAGCAATTAGAGAGCTATCCACAGTTATGATTGTGCTCTGAAGACAGCTTATTTGTGACGGTGGTTTATTGCAGCCATGTAACTACTGTTCTAGGCCCATGCACTCAAGTGCTGGGCGTTCCGGCCTATTCAACTTGACATGGCAAGACAATTGTTAACAACTATTAATGAATCGAATCCTCATTATGTTTAGACTCATAAAATACCATAACCTAACATGCATGCAAAATGTGAGTGCGACTAACGTAAACATTGAATATGTAATAACACGATACTTTTATGTGTAAGCAAATAGAAATCTAATAATAGACATAAACACTCAATGCTAATTTTGCTCAGAATTCTGGGTCAACTTACCCTTTAAAGTGTACCTCCGGTGGTTCGAAATTTACTGATACTTTGTTTCAAGGAATCGAACTGCCTCGTTAGTTATTGTCTCACGTACACGTTTTTGGAGTTGTACGTGATTCCTTCACGAGCTTCTTCCAGAGAGAGGAAATTTTTGACGTCATAAAGAACAAATTTTACGTCATAAGGAACAGGGAATCAATACGAGGCAAACATGTCGGCGGCCAGCAGTGAAGTTTTGAGCTCTTTTACACGGTTGTACTTGAAGTGCACTCAACGTACTGCAAAACGAATAGACGGAGGCTTTTAAGGTCAGTACAATAAACAAAATAAGTACAAATTTCTGACCACTGGAGGTACACTTTAAAGTCGTAAACCGTACGCGGCGCCCTAAAAACTGTTACACATAAATATTTCCCTCCATCAAGCTTATCGTTGTTAATTCCCGAGTTTTCGGTACGATTCCCTATAACTTCGGTCTTTTGAAATGTTCGGTGATATTTGCTCCAAAAGGGTGATCATTCGATGATTTTGACTCTCGTAAGTCTCGTTCATAATAAACATTTGATTTATGTCGTTGTGATACATAGAAAATTTTGTATTTCTGTTCCCTCTCCTCAGATGTCTTCAGAGAGAAGTGTTGTGTGTTATATCAGAATATATTAGAAGGATGTAAACTAATAGAAATTGGAGATTGATAGAACAAGTTAAAAGTACGAGCAGCACTATACCAAATTATAAATATCGGACGCGTCCTAACTAACATGTCCCCCTTCTGCATGGAGAAACTCCCTCGAATGAGGTTTAAGAAGGAGGTACTTGTTCTGTTTGCCGATTTTAGCATATCTAACAAGGGTGGATAGAAGCAAGGAGTTGGAGACAGTCGAGGTAGTGTATACAAGGAAGGGAGGAAGGGAGATTAAAACAGGAGCGTGGATGGAGTAGGAGAAAGGGACGTCTCCAGACAGATGTGTAAGCTATGAGAGAAATAGAAAAGAGGTCTATTAAAGGGAAGCAAGATATTAAGTTCAGGTAAGCGACAAACGGTTATAGAGCACGAGGGAGGTGTGGAGAGTGAGGACTGGTGAGGCAGAGGTGGAGTAGAAACAAAGGACACAGTTGAGTTAAGTTAGGGGAGGAAGATGAGAAAAGGAAATTGCTACGAGAGTGGAGGAGAGAGGAGCTAGAGGCGGAAGGACCTACATAGCAGTAAAAATGGAGAAGAAGGAAAGAAAGATTAAAGAAGTACAATTTAATCGCACGAGAGAGAGAAGTATACGTATAGTACATGGAAAAGTAAGGGAATGGAAAGTTAGAAAACAGCAAAATGTCAACTTAGGAGAACTGTAAATCAATGTGACTAAGGTCTTGGGCTTTCATAGAGAGGCAGGGAAGTGAAATAGGGAAAGCTTACGGCCGAGGCTGGTAATAGACAAGTTTACGATAGGTAGGCAGTAAGATGTAAAAGGGAAACGTAACGAGAGAGAGTAGAGACAGAAGGTACTTCAGATGAAAGATAAATCAAAAGAAAATCAGAAGGGTACAAGATGGTACAAGTGGGTATAAAATGAACATGATAGCGAGTCGTGAAGAGAAGTTAATGCACTTGTGCTCTCTGTTGTAGTACCTAAACGAATGCAATGTCATGTCAGGTAGTGCAGCATGTAGACTGTAGTATGTGGGAAAAAGCAATACGATAGGTTATAAAAGATACAAGATTATATTTTGTTGGTGGACATGAAAGCACAAAAGTCTGAATACCATGCAGCTTATTAAGATTTGGTACTTTGATACTGTTTTCGTATCCCTATAGCTTACAAAGACATATGTAATGCACATTTTTATGAAGCTGAACTTATTGATGGAGTACCCAATGATTATTTATAGAGCATTTCATCCAAAGAGTGATGTAGACAGATTGTATGCGAAGAGAAAAGAAGTTTGCTGAGTTTTGATTGTTGTGGACCAGTGCATCAGAGATGAAAACAGTTTAGGTCTCTATATTGCTGATTCGGGAGAAAAACGTATTAAAGGTGCAGCTGCAGCTGAGACTATCAACATGAAGGAGATTATACCC
>JAAAKL020008506.1:0-15859 GCA_010016065.2 Carybdea cf. marsupialis auct. non (Linnaeus, 1758)
ATCGGTCGGAACTTTGTGTCAGCTCAGGCAAGTGGCAACGACCCCTTCCAACTGTTTCTGTTAGCATATTGTTAAATAAGCAGATCGTTCAGCCGGTAAAAATAGAAAATAGATTAGATGAATGATTAATGATACCAGATGATCAATCGTCAGATGAGCGAAGCAATTCAAGACCTCTTGGATTAATTCATATCCGCTATCATGAAAAATAAAATAAACTTACCTCTTCTCCCACAACGAGAAAATCCTCAGTCAATTCAGGAATATCATCCAAGTTGATATCATCTATTTCGTCAATAAAATACTCTAACATTGAACTTTCGGGAGCACTCGAACATGATGAACTAGCAGCCATTGTTGATAAAAAATTTTGTGCATGTGGATTGATCACGTGACCGAAATAAAGGCTTGTTTCAAGTTCTCTCCACGCTCCACAGAGAGAACAATAGGCTGCGTCTGAGTTTCCCGACCAGTGTTTTGTTTTCAATAGACCATGGTCATACTATATATATATGTCACTGATTCAAAGTGACAATCACTAATAGCATACATTAACAACGTAATCATAACATCTTAAAATAATAAAACTTAAGTTTGAAAATCTGTACCAGGTAATTAGGTGATATGTCAACTGTCCTGCAGATGCAAGTATTTTATCTTTTGAAAATACACAAGGTCTTTGCTGGAAATGATGTCATCAAATTTTGTCTCCTCCTTTAACATTGTCTGACACTGCAATGAGCAGTACATAAACTATAACATTTTCAGGTAGGATAATAATAATAATCCCTCGGGACATGTATATCACATCTCCCAAAATATATTTCAGTAGATGAGAATTAGAAAAGATTACCCTTGAAGGTAAAATTGCCGAGACATCATCACCAGTAACTGTTGTATTTAAAAGCTTACTTGAATGGTTATGCTTGATAGCTTTATATATATGGCCTATATAAGCCTGATGAAGAGGATTTAATTCTCGAAAGCTTGCAGAAGCAAACTGCCGTGGTTTTTACTGCTTTTATGTATTTGTTTAGCCATGTTTTTATCAGTCTGAGTTTCATTATATGGCCTATATATACATATATACATATATATGTAATGCAATTGTAAGGGGCGTGGCAGCGGGCAGGCGTGTCTGGAAACGTCAAGATACAAGGCGCGGTTAGCTGTATGTATTGACTGGTAAGACTTCGTTGTTACAACAATTTATGTATGAATGTGATCACAGTGTTCTAGGAAGAAACAAGAAATGCCCTACTATTGATACAAGTAAAATATATATGTAACCATGCATATATTCTAATTAGTTATTGTGTAGAGGAATGTCGTAAGGTTACCTGATGCTTGTTTGTTTATCTCGTGATGCTCGAGGATTCATCATGTGGATTGCCCATCCATTGTCATCTAGGCATCATGTGCTATCCACAGTCATGAGATTCATGCAAGCTCATGATCGGTCACATATAATTTATAGAATGTGCAGATATATAGCATATATTTAAGCTGGAATGATGATAATACATTCAATTGTCCAAAATAAAATTAATAAAAATGCTATGAAAGTCCCAATAAAAGATAAACAGGTATTTCGGCCTATCAGTGTATCAGCTCCCTGTATCCAAAGCTAAGAATACAACATCAATAACTCAAGTTTGTCGGTCTTTACAGCGTGAAAACAACAAATATTTCAATAGCACAGATACAACTTGAATTATAAAATACTAAATGAGTAGCAGAAGATAATAACAAGATGAGTAAGGGAATCAAAAAATTAAAGAAACATAAAATTACTCACCCGATGGCGATGACAGGATCCCTGTATAAACGAATTCTAACCAGCGACTTCTTCGAAGCGATTTGGAAGAACGATCTTGCAGTTGCTACACTTTAACTTTTTAGGGTTACTTCAGTCGATCACAACTGAATATGGCAGTGAAAACTACTGTATATATGCGATACGGAGATAGCTATGGAATGTTGGATTAGCCAACAACGTAAGTTGGTGGTATCTAAATTAGGAAGAAGCAACTATCGTGTTGTGGGAAGTTATAACAATGTTGCAACGAAACTACCGACAATGTTTATGTTCCTTCGTAATAGATATTGCTTACTACACGGTTGTTGCAGTTTCCAAAACAAATGCGATGGGAATCGCAATCACAACTACGTAGATGCGTAGGTAATTTGGTAACATGCAATGTATACGAAGTTGCAGCATGAATAACAGAATAACTAGTTGTTAGCTACATTTACGTCGTAGGTAATTTCGTCATTACCATTGGGCATGTAACGCAATGTACATTAACTGCATAATGAAAATAGCTAACAACGATATCTCAGGTATATCACACAATGAACCATAACAATTCTTCATAACTGCAAACTGCACCAGGCCTCATAGCTAATACACTCCTTTTATTTCAGATCTGTCAGTAACATCACCATTAAAGTTTCTCAGGTCCCTAACTAACTCTTTTCAACATGCTAAAGCTTCATTGCTTCAAAGAAAACATTTTAAATCATTGTAATTGAATTATTCCAACATGGCTACATCACCACTGCAGTGAGTGAATTCTGGGTGTTTGTATATTACAGTGAGCTCTCACCTTAACTTAGAGATGTTCAGAAAGCTTGTGTAGTGGCAACCACTGGATCTGACAAAACATTTGCTGTACACACTGATAAATTAGAACTGTCTACTAGTTTTCCA
Organism: Carybdea cf. marsupialis auct. non (Linnaeus, 1758); assembly: GCA_010016065.2. Lineage (NCBI taxonomy): Eukaryota > Metazoa > Cnidaria > Cubozoa > Carybdeida > Carybdeidae > Carybdea > Carybdea cf. marsupialis auct. non (Linnaeus, 1758). The sequence continues at coordinate 2,714 of JAAAKL020008506.1, forward strand.
GCCTATTAAATGATTCCTGAGTTAAAATTGTGTACAGTATTGTGAGGTAAAGTTATCACAGACCTCTTTGATAACCCTAACATATTCTGAGGTATCCACGCTCTCTCTTCATCTAAACCAAATGAACAACACCTTCCAGGGCTTGTCTCTTTCCTTTGCAATTGAGAATACAACACATCAACATGTAGCATAACAGAATTAAAGAAAGTGTGGAAAGTAACAAAGTTTTAGTTCTTAAGATATTTGATACAATTACTGGCTTCATGTATAGCAACATTGTCATTAATCCAATTCTCCATTATATATTTAGAGCACTCAAGTAGGGTATCCTTGTTCGAGTATTCAGTCTGAATAAGATAAGAAGAAAACTACAATTAAGTTGGTACTTGCCTTGGAAGCCTTTTGAAGAGCATAACAATTAAAATAATGTGCCATTGGATACTCAGCCTTACCAAAAACATGAACACCACAAGCCTCAACTCTCATAACTGAAACTCCATTATAGCACTGGACAATAAGTTTCAATTTATCATGGGCACTTGGTAGTATATCTGACAAACATTAAGATATTCTATCAACAATAGTATCTGTAGTACCATCTGGAAGGGCAGAATATTCTTTGCCAACATATTTAAACACCAACATTTTTTGTCTAATTTGACACATCTGATGTGTCATTAGGCAGGAAATCCAAGATATTGGAGTCTTGTTAAGAAGCTCATTTAGGATTATTTTGATGTGCCTTGATTAACTCACTTTTTCCAAATATTCCGTTATGGCACTATCTAATGAAAAAGCAAAATCAACAAGCCTAAGAAATACTCCTGGGTTATCTGCCTCCTGGCTTTCATCGTGCCTCTTAAGTGAAGTTAAAATGCACCACTAAATTCAAAGTCTATAATCATTGAAAAAATGCACACGACTTAAGATCTGAAGACTGACAACTGCATTCATAGTGATAAGTAAGATATACAGTGATTAGCCTTATAAAACGTCAGGATATCAGTGAACTCGGTAACGACAGGCCTTATGCTTCGATAGCTTTGAAACTGTAACACATCTTACAAGATTGCTATATTAAACCATAAAATAACTAGCGCCGACACATTTTCATGCATCTGAAAGAAAAATACACGTTCCTGCGTGTTGCAGTTTAGGGCTCATAGGCTTACCACTTCCACTGTCATATCGCATCGCGACAATAAGTAACACCATAACCATGCTCATTGCAATCTGTCTAAATCTGTTGGCATCCTTTAATCATGCCTGAAGTCTACCAACGCTTCTTATAAATATGTAGTTCCGTTTCACTTTCAGTACTGGAATGATATTCGCTGCTCCTTCATCATTTGTAAACAACGGCAGACAGCAGTATGAGGGATTCTATCAGAGCAACATCTGAGGAAAATTAGTTTCCAACTTTGCTTCATTTTGTCATCATCGGAAAAAAATTATCAGTTGTCGGTCGTCCAAGTGGTCAAGCAGAAGACCGACGGATTCGTCGTAGGGAGGACCTGTCCTCCCAGTGCCTTTTGTTTCCCAAATGGCAAAACAATAAAATTCTAGCGTCACCAGGAGAATATTTGATCCCAGGCACTGAAAACAAAAGGCACACTTACGCGGATTGGAGGACGACGGCCTCTCAGATTTGTAAGAATTGAAAGTTTTCGAGAATGAGAAATTGGCATTCATATTTGTGACTCCTACACGAGGCAAATAAGCGTGAAAATTTAAATACCATACACAACACCAAGGTTTTGTCATGAAATCCAGCAGTGGGAGCACAGGGCTCCTTCAAAATTGTATTTCAACCACTGTGAAGATCTGCTGAAGTCCCTGGTGATATTCATTATGGGGTCATGATACAGATAAGTAAAGGAGTTTGTTGGCAATTGCAGGTGACGGTGCCCACCATGCTCCTACGGAGGAGCCGCCAATGGACTCACTGACGACTAATAAAATTTCATCTTTAGTGACAGACTTGATTTCAATCGTAATGAAATTATCAGATATCACAAAGTTCACTATAGGGTGGTGCATTTTACCCATTGAAAGACTAAGAAATCTGACAGATCGAACCCCCTAGAGAAAGCAACTATGTACAGAACATTGTTTTACATCGGAGAGAGCAGCTAAAACCATGCAACCATCATCAGAACAACCAAAGAACTCATTGATGAAGAAAAGCTGTTTGACTCCATAAATAGGCGTTTACTTTAAGTACTTTATGTAATTCGTAAAAGAACACGAAAGATTGAAATATAACACACTAATAATCGAGATCTGATAATACTGTCCCGATACGACAACGCCCATATGCGTATACGCATGCGTGTAATAAAAGAGAAAAGAAAAGTGTCAACCAAATGTCCGCTTTACGCAATTAATCAAATGGGCTTTGATTGTACCCCTAACACTCATGCCTGCCACCACGTTACCTCCTCTAATAAGAATAACAGATACCCACGAAGAAAATGGACAACTTCTGAAAAATTCTTTTTAAAAAATAAAAATTGAATTAAATGATTTGAAGGCCTTTTGTCCTAACTTGCAACGATAGAAGTCGTTTGTCGCGGAAAATTGAAACGACAACAAATTTCGCAGCTCAGAGCGAGACCTTTATTTTGTCCTGTTGGAGACCAGACGGTCTCCAACAATCTCTCATACCAAACAAGGCAATATTTTGCTGTCTCTCGATCAGCCGGGTTCCTCATTGATAACTCTATGGCTTCGCCACTGTGCCCAACTGACTGACGATGTCCGCGGATTTTCTTGTCTGGGAAAGACATCAAAGAAAGCAACTTTACTTTCGCTTAAAGAAACCATCGGAGGATGAGAAACTTGGTCTCATGTTGACTTGCTTACGCGACGATACCATGTCGATGGTAGTAAATGGTTACCAGCTGACACTGATTATAGTGGATGCTGTATCTGTTCTGGGCAAGCTTGAGACCGAGTACAGAAGGAGATATCCAACAACTTAAAATGAAAGAGAGGTTTCCTTTTGAATTGAATATCGTGCAAGTCTGCGTACCTTAGTCGTTCGTTGGACTGATGGAGACTGTCTAGCTACCTGGACCATTTGGCTACATTTGCCTCGTTCTTCCATATACTGCCTCATTTCAACTAGAAGTTGAACCTGAATGGATGAGAGGTCGAAAAACTCCACTGGAGTATCGGCCTTGTCACGTCAAGTACCAGTACAAAGCAGACTTGTAAACATTGTTTCCCTCAGACATCGTTTATGTCCAAAGATCTAATGTACTCAGATAACTCGTTTCTATTTCTGCGCAAAACGTTCAGCTGGACCATCTGGCTACTTTTTTCGACCTCTCATTCATACAGGTTCAACGTCTAGTTGAAAATGAGACAGAATATGTGAGAACGAGGCAACTGTAGCCAAACGATCCGGTCCATTGAGGTAAATAAAATCTGGAGGGTAATCTCCCGAAGCGAGGCATGTTGAAAATGAAGCCAGTGTTACGCATAATTGCTCACGTTTGCACTGCAAAAACAACCAAGTTGCGTACAACGTTTGTACGTCTACTCTGGAGTAGCATTCCTTTAGTAACATGTTGATTGTAAAGCATGGAAAAATTGGCTTAAAGTTGAACACGGTGCCATATAAGTGGAACGTCATGTATTATCATGATATCTTCTTAGCTTTCGTTATGTGCGTGGATTCAGAGGCCTATACGATACACTAGGAGTTTTTCAAAAGTGTGCATTTGTAGAGGGTACGAGGATCAGTGGAGACATTTTTCAATATTACGTCTCTAGTACATATATTGGAGTATGTTTGTATTCGAAGAAGGAGAAACTTGCTAGTTGCTTTTGCCGTTGTGTATAAAACGTTCAGTTTGAAAGCTTTCTTACATTCGAGGATAATCTTGAAAACCCCAAATGGAGCTTCAATCAGGCTCCATGCGATTTACGCCGGACGAAGAAAGCAAATGATGATGTAGTGTACATGTGGGTGCCAACAGATGAAGCCTGTATGATGGATTTGGCACACAGAAAGCAATCGATTTTGCTTCTTAGCTTTCTGACCGTAAAACCGGAAATATTGTACATAATGTTCTCAGTAAAGTTCGAAATGTTAACATTGCTAAGGACCAGCATAGTGTCCTCATTGAAGACTTTATTTCCGTCTGCGAGAAGATTTACCAGGAAACACTAGTTGGTGAACTTTGTTTACTCCATTTCAAGGAAAACAAGGATCTATGGAACTTGTTCTCAAATGACTTCACATTTGCCTTATCAGAAGCTGTGATTGAATTCTTCATTAACATTTGCCTCAGTGCAGATTTAAATTGGACAGTATTTGGGATTTGGGTTGTCACTAAACCCTCTCTTTTTGCGTTTGCTGGAGAAAAGTAGTTCAGTAAAGAAATACTCAATAGGGCATTTCCAGTTGGCCTCGACACCAATCAGCATGTTTTCTGAGCTCTCTGGTACTATGTTACCATAGTCAACGACTCCAGAGTACTTTGAGAGTCTATTACCATTTATTACCCCCTTCGTTATTGCCATCCATACGATTCAAGTACCCTTTGGAGCTTAAAGGGTCTGTGATCTTTCTGGCAAGTGTTATGCATTGCTGATTTGGCCCTCGGTGAAGTCAGCCCTATGTAATGATACCAAAGGGATAACATATAAATTAGACCCATGTTTGTGTTATTTTATAAGCTGGAGTAAATTCTGCAGTTAGCTATTTTTGTTGTACCTGTTCATATAGCTTGGTTTAGTTGTTGTTTCTTGTAAATATGTTTTGAGATATATGAATACATATGGTAAATTCTTATAGCATAATTAGGGTGTTCTCTGAATCAGCTTCTGCTGTTGCTATCTTATTGTCTGGGATTTGGCAGCCATGGCAAAGGATACCTGTGGAGCTGTGCCTATCATGCATCCATCCTAGCTTTTATTAGATCATGACGTGTAATAAGGACTCTTGAAGGAGCATGCACACTTTCGTGTAGTGGCGAGGGGAGAGGGGATAAAGGAAAACCCACTGTTTTGGTTGTATAAAATTACCAAAGTCGAAATGCTTAAGAATTGCTACAGGTGTGTATACTTACGTTGTTGAATGATCCTATAATGGTAGCCAATAAGGGTAAATTTAGGTAATAAGGTTGCATGGCACCAAGTGGGGCTGCTGCTGGGTAGTCATGAGCTTTTGAATGTTCCCAGGGAAGGTCTTGGGTCGGCTGGTAGCTGTAAAGGAGAGTAGAAGCAAGTAGAAAATATTCCCTGCTCAAATATATCACTTATATAAAACTTATCTTGAAATTAATTGGTTGCAGCCCTTAAACTCCTAATTTTTTAATGGTCTCTCGTGACATATTTTACTATCACATCACAAAAGTTGTATCACATTGAAAGGGCACATTATTTTTAGTGCACCTTAGCATTTTCTACTGGTGCCTATGGTCTATCAATTAGATGTAACTGTTTGGTCAAACAGGTCCTTTATGAATCTTGAATCTGAGCAAAAAACTATTTTTTGGATACAGTTGTCATCATATTTATTCAGAACCCCTCCCCTTGCTTATATATTGTAGCAGAGATCTCTGACTGTATCTGTGATATGTAGAAAAAGATATCATCTTATTTTAAAGTGATAATGATGCTGATTGTATCATTAAATTGTAAGCTCCTCCCCTGTATTAGATTTGGGAATATTTTCCAAACTCCTGAACCCCTTCTATTTGACGTCCAAGAGTCGCATCGTCATTTTATTCCACTCTCCCTAATTTAAGTGGCCTTAAAATGATATGCACGCAAAGTATTGTCGGCTTCAACACGATTTCAAATCAATAAACAGATTTGTGTATTGTGCCACTTGTGTCGCTATGTTATGCCACTTAGTCTCTGAACTTACTAATAATACCTGGCACGCTCATGAATAGACAGAATCACAATTTGAGGATTGATTTGGAGTCATAGACAAATTAGAAACCTAACAGGTAAACACATTTTCTTGTCCAGCACTTACTAAGGAATTGACTTCTCTATAACTTTGTCATTGTCCGTCGTCTCCGTAATGTATACTGAAACAAATAGCGCAGTGCGATATACTTTTGATAATCTTCAAATCCTTCGAGAGTGTCCAGCATCACTATAGAATTCTGCTGATTGTTTAAACCAAACGATGTTTTTGAGAGTGACTGAAATGTAACACTACGACATCATTACCTATGGAACGATATTTCTCCGCTTTGACTGACATTCGCACTCGCTTTTGATTCTGAATTCAGGGCCTCGTCACATTTAGGACTTCCATCATTTGATTTCGCAAACTGCTTGTTCGTGCAGCCATACAGTACGCAAAATATAACCATGGTTAAATGTCCAACTAAGTACGCAGTTAGTTGTTTTGAGGTTGAAACCGTGCTGAGTCGAAATACCCCGCTGATTCAACGTCCTGCTTCTTGCCTTGCAAACTGATCAGAGTGAGTTTTGTTTTGGCTTCACGCCTCGCTTTGAAGATAATCCTCCAGTGTTTATTAACCTCCTATGTACTGAATACAGAGAATGGAGTTTACTCCCACTCATCCACAACAAGTAGCATAAGGCCATTGGTCACTCTCCAGTTATCTTGCAGTTTCCCTTCCTGTCACCATACCTTTGGTTTTGTCAACTATTATCTTCAACCCCCTGCGCTCGATATCTCCTCTCCATCTACCGGACAGCTCACGGATTCATTCCTCAGTCTCCACCAAATCATCGGCACCTATAATTCCCCTGGGTCATCGACCTCTACACTCTTTGGCAACTCCAGAACAATGATGAAGAGGAGAGGACTCAATGCTGACCCTGGTTTACTCCTATCATGATGTCAAACGTCTTGGAGGTTCCAGCTGCAGTCCTTATCTGGGATTTTAACTTCAAGTAGAGAGAAATACCCACTCGTATATCTTCATTTCGTGCTCTATGAGTCTGTATCTGACACAGTTTAGAGCATCACCTTTTTCTTTGTAAATCGGGTTTGGAAAGCCGCTCTTCCAGTCCTCTGAGCATTTCCCCCCTCCTCTGTTACCTCCTGAAAGACTCTCGGAGCAACTCCATGCCGTGGTTTCCTAAACTCTTACGTATGAATCTCGTTAGTCCAGTGGGGTGGGTAGCTTTGTATTTTTCCTCTAAAACTTCCTCTATCAGACTTTCAACATTGTTCACATCTCCCACCTTGCATCGGTTCGCTTCATTCGGCAGGGAATGGAAGTAACGTCTCTATCAATCCATTATTTGATCTTCATCAACCAGTATTTAGTCGTGCTCATTTTTAATCAAATGTACCCCTATGATGTCCTGTTTTTCATTTCTGATCAGCCTCGCTACTCTGAAAAATCTTGCCAACCCCTCCATGCCTTCCAAGCAACCCACGCCTCTCTATTCTTCTTTTCTGCAATAGCCTGCAGGACCACATCATTACACCACCAGATTTCTCTTGTGCTTGACGGCGGTCAGAAGTCTCTTCACAGACTTCCTTTGCTACTGCAATAACGCCTTTGCTACTGTAATAACGCCTTTGCTACTGTAATAACGCCTTTGCTACTACAATAACGCCTTTGCTACTGCAATAACGCTTTTGCTACTGTAATAACGCCTTTGCTACTGCAATAACGCCTTTGCTACTGTAATAACGCTTTTGCTACTGTAATAACGCCTTTGATAAGAGACTGCTATCCTCGTACATCTTATTCCATCTTCCTAGAAAAACTGTCCACGAATTCCTATTGCTTTTCTTTATCTCTCAGTTTCCGTTCCTTTATCTTCTTCAGTCCTCTCACTCTTCTTTTTGCAAACATTCCAAACAACGGACTTCACCAGCATTCTATATTGCGTCAAGCAGGCCTCTCCAGGTATCGTTTCCTTAAACCTGACCTCCTGGTCACAGCAAATGTCGGCACATCTTCTTGCCAACATCTCAACTACTTCTCTACTTCTGCCTCTCATCGTCCCAAAGTTTACTGTGCATAGTCGTACCCCTCCTCCATCTTTTCGTTTTTGTGCATGATCACTCAACCCAGAGGTTCTTAGCAACTCTTGCCTACTGAAAGGCTGCTGGGAACTGGGGGCCGTTCGTTGTCAAGACACTCACTTAGTTTTTTGGAGCGCACTATTTATGGCCACATACCCTTGCTGACGCCAAGCACAGGTGTAGGCTGTGAGCCTAGTCTAAACCTACGAAACAGCAGAGGGCATTTCCCTTCGGAATTCTTCTAGTCTAAAGAGGCACTGATGGTCTAAATAGGTACGACCTACAAGGCAACAGTTGGTCAATGAGACTCAGGCCTCTTCGAACCTTCTCAGCATGATTGTATCTACCAGGGAGCTGAGGCCCCGCTGATATATCTTCCTTTATTCTTGGGGCCCACGGCAAGATGGCCTCCAACGGGGGAGAGATAAAGAGAGAAGCTATGGCTGACAATATATCTTGAACTTCTGTGGATCAAAATACATTTTCTGTTGAGATGCGACAGTACATTACTATATTTCTCTGTCAACTTACGATACTCTTTGGTATTCAAGTCTTATGTTTACGTACTTTAACGAGCTAAAGAAAAACAAAGCCGAGCTAAAGAAAACTCTGATATTACAAGATACCTTCAAGACTTCATACTCTTTTGCAGGGTCTTCATCTTTCTAGGACTTAAGTATGCAACTGTTTGTCCACATTATGACTGGAAACGTTATTATCGTCACTCAAAGATCCAAGTTTAAACATGTGATGCAATAACCCCTAGCAATATTGGGTAGTAGAACTTGTCTTTATTCTAAAGTTGGTTTTTAAAGCTGTTAAATTCCTCTGTTTATTTTTATCCTATCCTACAAGTTCAAGTGTTCGCTTTTCCCATCAGCCCGGCTTACTTGTGGTATCAAGTCTTCTTTGGTATGTTTAAGGCTTTTCAATACCTTTTTCTCTTCCGAAAAGTTAAGGAGACTTAATTAGAATGGTTGCTGACCCTTAGCAGAGTAGAACCTTTCAACAGCTAACAAATTATTCTCTTTCCTTTAATTTCCTCTCTTTGTAATATTAAATGTTGCGCAATTTCACTGAACACAAATGATGAAATATAATAGCTTGATCTTTTATATCTGATATCTTTATTTGAAAGCATTTTAATTCACAATATTAGAAATATTAATTTAAGCGGAGGAAAGATGGCAGAATTTTCTGTTTACCTGATGAATACTCTTGTGAGGATCTTTGAGTCTCTGTGCCAATGATATCAAATTGTTCAAGGGCTTTGTTTTCTATCACTGGATCAGAATTCCACATAAAAGACACATTGCTTGTATTAAAGCTGACTGGAAAAAGAAGAAAGTACCGTCACTAAAATCTGAACAGGCGGAACAAAATAATGACATCGGGTGCAAAATGACAGAAGTGATCATATCACATATTAGTAATAGCATTATCAGAGTCAAGACGATTTGCGAAATGATAACTTACAGCAGATTTAATAACCACTGGGGGCCATCATTGGGTTTGTTTATTGTTTTATTTATCACACTCCCTATTCATTTCATCAACTATTTTATTTCGCGAGAAATTAAATCCGACTTCAGAATAATCTGATCCGAAAATGACAAAAGTTTTGTTTGAAAATACAAGTTACTTCAAAGGGAACTATCGAACACTCTATTAATGAGTAAAAAAAATGGAGGGTTCATGAAAGATTACTGGCGACACTTACAAAAGAATGCAAGTAAAGAAAGACAAATTAAACAGCGTATTTAGTCAAACCTCTCAAAATCTCATTTACACGTTGCCAACTAACCAATGAGATCAATTAACCTTGATCTGAAAATAATGTGAAGTAAAACAATATCTTCTTTAACACAATGGCAAATAGGTGCAGCCTGGTACGTCTAATCTTCGTGTAAGGAAAGTAGCTATAGTAGCAAAATGTGGCAGTACATGAAAGTATAGACTAAAACAGCAGTTAACGAAGTGCTAATTTTGCGTAATCAAGGTATCAGACATTGTGAACAGCTTTTGTATCAATGCTAGTCAATTAGCTCATTCTCTAATCATGGAATAAGAAAATACAAAAGAGAAAGCTGGGCGTAGTAAACTCAATGATGCACATGATTTGTATGATATTGTGATAATCATAGTTGTCGAACCATAAGAAAATCAATGGAAAGTCAATACTTACAACTGCTGAGCTTGATTGGACACGTTTGGAAATCAAATGGAAAATTGATGAGGTTGATAGGACATGCTGCTACTAGGCTCACCCTTGAAAGAAAATATGCACACTGGTAATTACAATCTAGAGATTGCTAGAATTCTAAGCAACGCTAATTACCTTTAATTAAGGGTAGCAAGGACGTTACAGAGCGCGAAAGCTATTAACGATTTTTTTAATTTAGACAAAAAGAAATGAAAAGAGTAAAGTCTCGCATTAGTTATATATAAACTTTTCCATGTTAATTTTTGTACGCGTATGCCCTTCATCAGGCACTCCTTGATGATCATAAGAGGCCTTGTGAATCAAGAGAATACTGTCTGAACCTTTCCTCAAAATGGTAGTGTTTGGTATAATGTATTGTTTTCATTTCCTTCTGGAACATATAATTAATCACGCGTGCCTTTTTCAATCTATAATGATGAATCTTTTGAGTGTTTTCTCACTTGTATTTGTTACCTTAAGTTTTATTACACGTAAAAACCTTTTGTCGAGTTATGAATGTCACTAGTAATTTGCTTCCATCTGGCGTCTTCTGCTGGTTTACATGTCATGGATGTAACGACCTGTACTTAAGTCACATGATTCTTAAATTGCATTGACGCATATTGATAGACCTTACACATCTTCTAGGAGCTATTATTTTCTCTGGATTGATTTCAAATATTTTGTATTGCCTATTACTTATTTATTAACTATATTTGGTTACGTTTTCATTTCCCTTTGATGTTGATGTATGAAAAATAGCAAGTTAATCCAAACATTTGTGTTTTTGTTTTTAATATTATGGTACTCTTGAGCCTGCTCTTCTGCGATCCAATGTTTAAAATCACTTCTCGTTTCCCGCCTTGCTCTCTCTTTTTGATGTTTGAGTTGAAAATCATTTTAAATTTGATATAATTTGGATATCATCAACATTCTATTTCGAGTACGGAAAGATTAATGATACAATTTATTTAACAGACTCTTCCGTCTTTGTCTACGGGTTATGCACTGGGGTTCTTTTTAAATACAATATGTTATAATCCACATTTGAAGTAAAGCCTAAGATTTTAGGCTCTCAGAAATTAAAATTCTTCTGACAATCAAACCCATTTTATATACTAATTTGATGCAGTGCAAAAAGGTCTTGAGGATGTATGAAAACAATCGGCATCAATGTTTGCTTTGAAAATCCTAAATTTGAAGAAACTCTAGAATTTTTGTTTTTCCCAAAACTTGTCGGTGTATTTGCATTAGGTTGTAGAAGTGTTAGGTGCACCACAAGACAGTTCACTGCTGATGACGCTGCTTCTTTTAAGCCAATAAAAATTAAGAAATCTGCTGCATGTCTTCAACACTTTAATATAAACATTTTATATGAATATTCCAACTAATTACAAATATAAGAAGTGATTATGAGATAAAATGAGAGTACAATATTTAAGTGCAGTATATGCAAATATATATATATATTTTAAAACGTTTGTCATCAATTGACGTATTGTCCTAGTTCTTACCCAATGCTATAGTAGATGCTGCCATCAGAGTCAATAATGAGCATGCTTTGCTTTTCATTGCGTCCACTTTCAAGATTGCTGGAACGACAATTAACACAATAGAGGTCTGGAACCCAAATCGGTTCGATGTCTTTTCCACTGAGAATGACACTGTCGTGGTTGTCATGTGACAATCGATGATCTTGCCATCTTTGAATGAGGTAACCAAAAACTTCAAATTGCTGCGGAATAAAAAGATTTTTCTGATTTAGCAGGGAATGTTTGTTTGTTTGTTTCGCCATTACTGAAATAAAAAAAACTTACTTATAACTCTAACGCAATTGGAGATCACGTGCCCCCAATTTCTACAGCCCTAAGAACTAAGAAAATGATAAACGAGATGAAGATGCGCAATTTATTTGTTTCTCACAATTGCTAACAATCACTAAGTAATAAAGAGAAAAGGATATCTCCTTGCCGTTCACCTTTCAATTTTGAGTTGTTTACCATTCATTTTGTAAGTCAACAGCTTTTTTCCTACAGAGAACTTTGTTTATGAAATTATAAAATACATTGAAACTAACCCCATTGCATTGAATGATTGAGTAAGAAGTACAAAGACTTTGATTGGTTCAGTTAAGTGAAGTGACTCACCATCTTGGCTGTGTCGATAGCGCCAAAAGATTCTAACCATAAATGTACAGAGACTTGCAGGTTGCGACCTAGTACCAGAAGAATTACCCAAAGAAAGCAATAGATACAGCATTCATCAGTCCAAATACTATCACAACAAAAGAAAATGGGTTAAAATACTTGTAACATACATGTTAAGTTATTTATAAAACTCGTGGCGAAACACGAGAACATCGTGACAACATGAACTTGAGCATGGTGCTCGGGACGCGTTGTTCAACAGAACATTACAATAGATATGGTGATGCAGTCATAACCACCTTTATTTGCTTGGTCGAGAAATGGCTTCTACATTTTTGAAAACGCTAGTTAACAAATCTGCTTTTTCTTCTTCAGTAAATTTTAAAGAGAGTGGTATGTAAATAATTTCACCTTAATTTCACCTTCTATCAGGCCGTTAAAATGACGCAATCTTTTCGCGTTGCACGACATTAGAAAATGAAGCATTAAGAGGAATGAATCTAACCTAACGTGATTATTATAACAAATTTAACATAGTACAAAGAATGTAAAATAACGTGTCTTCCTAGACTCAAACCAGTGATTCTCAAATTAGCAGCCTGGTCCGCTCCGACTGAGGTAGGGGTCTTGAGATAATAACATAATTTATTTCTCTACCCACCAAATTGCCAGTGAGAATTCGGGATCGACTAGCCGGATTGTCGACTTTACTATAGCACTATTTAGTGCAATGGCAAAGTCTTCGCTTTTGGAGTGGGAGATCCTGGGTTCGAACCGGGCCAGCGCCCCAAGCACTTCATGTTTATGAGATC
>JAAAKL020008507.1:0-15859 GCA_010016065.2 Carybdea cf. marsupialis auct. non (Linnaeus, 1758)
AAGATCTGCGATCCTGTGGAGTGCCTCTATCTCAAGCGGAGCAGCTCGCTGCCGATCGTCAGCACTGGCGAACACTTCTGTTGTAAGTTGGCTCTACGCACCGCACGGTGCTCGATTGAAGAATAGTTTGATTAGAAGTTTTATTAACTAGTTCATCTTGAAGCTCTATTGTCAACTTACTTATATCCTTTTCGTGCCCTCTCGAAGTATAACAGCTATTGGCCGTAAACCGTACGTGACATAATGGACCTTTATTCACAGTTACTTATTCTGAAGCGCTTCTCCTCATTCCGCGATTTAATATTACGTTGTGTCGTAGTGTCACTACTTTTAGCATATTAATAATTCAGTACTAGCCGTAGATCCCTTCTTATTACTATGTCGTTTTTCGATTCTTTTGTGACTGTAGTTTTTGATTAGTAGAGGTCCACAACAATTATGTTCATTTGCACATCATAAGGCGTGGAAAGTGACCGAAAGTGACAAAATGTTGGGAGTGTAGTATCGTCAACCTGCCGTTGATTTGACAACATGCCTTGAATAGAGATCAAACTAATGGGATAATGAAGTATGGTTGCAGACAACCAAATGGCGTAATGGAGATTCAGTCCTCCATCCATGATTAGGCGAAGAAATGCAGTGAGGTTGAAAACTCTTGGAAAAGGCGATTGTGATCAATTGCTGTATAGCATTACCTCGCTTACGTAAAGATTGTATTTGGACAAAAAATAGTCGACCCTATCTGTTGATAGCATACACAAATTATGCATGTTATCATGTCTGTAAATAGCTGTGAGCATGTGGCCGTGTGGTCTTAAAGCTTACTTTGAAAGCCGACCCGGGTTCGATTCCAGCGCTGGGAAGCTTTGACAACTTCTCTTTACCATAGTCGCGGGGCCCACCCAGTCCATGTGAGGGAAAATGGGGAGACGGAAACTCAAGAAGCCCGTCGGATGGATTGTACCTGTGTTGGATTGCCCAGCCTTGTCACACTGTGTCACGCTGAACATGCTTGAAGAACACGTCAAAGGGTACAAGTGACTGTGGTCTACTCAGCCACTTTCACTCTAATTCACAGAGTAGGTTGCTCAGCTGATCGAACAGTTGAGCTCTCATACGCCGGTATCGACGGGAGAATCCATCAAATAGCTGTGAACAAAGTAGAAATTTCATGAAAAATTGTGCACTGACTTTTACTTTTATAGTTTGAATATGAATGAAGAAATACATCATTCCAACTAGAGGACGATCTCTCGTTTTACTCCCTGACTTTCCGCGTTATAGCCCTGGGGTTTATGTTCGTTTTGGGGCACTTTATGTGGGCTTGTATGTGTTACATATACTCAAACTTCGCTTTGTATCTGCAGTTGCCATTAAACTGTAATGAGATATGAACTCGGGTATGTCTAGTTAGGACATATTGCCCATCTATTTGGTATATACATAAGCGAGCGAGGAAATTTCTGAAGCCCTGATTCATCTCGTTGCGGTGCGTGGTGGGTCCTCGCTTCCCTTACAAACAGGGAGAACGTAGCAAGGGGGCAGGAGAAAATCATAAAACGATTTACGTATAGAAATCCTTCTTCTATTTTGCTGGCCTTATGGAATCAGCAGGAAAACTTAAAACAATTTATTTCGATTTGCACTCTAGAGAACCCGTCTATATCACTTTCTTCTTCTTGCATTGCCTTATAAAATATACAGTATCAAGACATTTCCCAAAGACCAATTAAATTTTCCTATTCGTTGAAAGATGTCCAATATCTATAAAAAAGATGGAATGTTAATCTTGCTTAAAAGAGTTATCACTCGTTAGAGTACAAAATCGTCAGAAGGGAAAACGAAAAGGAAGGAATGAAATTGGTGGTGTCAACACCAATCTGTAAGTGAGAATTCTGATTGGCTACTTTGAAAACACAGTCGGGTATTGGTTTCATTCTTTCTTATTCTTGTTCCATTCAGATGATTTTGTACTCTTTGAAAATACAGCCGGGTATTTGTTTCATTCTCTCTTATTCTTGTTCAAGTGAGAGGATTTTGTACTCCGAGTAGTGTCAGACAACGAAAGCATATAAGTACAAAAAATGGCTGGATACTTCTTGCAATTTTCATGTTCTTTAGAAAGATCAGACTTCTTTATATATTTTTCACTAAATCAGCTTTTGCAGTTCCACACCCACGTTTAAATCACATTGGATCACTTACACATATATTTTGTTCTATATAAGCAAAAACGTGTGTTGTATGTGTCGTTTTTTATTTTTATTTTTTGTTTGTTTGTTTGTTTGTTTTTGTCAGTTTGTCGTTTCCATTATTCGTTTGCAATTTCACCGTATGCATGTTAAGCGGCTTAGATGTGCGTACTATTAGTGAGAATCCGTATCAATAAGATAAGATGAATAATTATGACTTATCAGGTCACTTCTACAGGCGAGCACCTCTGTTAGAATTTCTAACTCTTCTCATTGGTTTGGTTTGTAGGCTTCGTTTAAATTGCTTAAGCATTCTGGACGTATTGACGTACGATGCCAACGCAAACTCATCGGTGGTCATAAGCCATTTTCAGGTGAGAGAACAATTTTATAGTTTTTTGGGTTTTTTTAATGTTAAAGACGACATGAGGTATAGGCGTGGGATGTGGTGTGGATAAGACGATTTGTGATAGATGCCAATTTGTTGCTTATTTCAGACAACTAGAGGCCAGCAGTGTACGCAAATTGAGGACTACGAGAGGTAGCCTTCGGATCTGAGAGCAGTATTATTTATCTCATTGGATATTGTATCATTTTATGGGGATGTTTTAGTTTGTTTTATTGCCTTCCAGTGTCGTTAGTGAACATGCCAAAAGGGATTACATGCCATCCTGCCCTCTTCCAAAAAATAAAAGTATTATCAAACGGTTAAAAAAGATCTGAAGCCCTTACCTGTCCTTACCCCTTTACAACTTAAGCTAAACTGGAGGGGATTCTATTTGGGGGTGGTTGATATTTCCTTACACTACATTTGGGTAAGCACAAAAGTGCGTTGAGTCACTTAAATTTTATTCTTCTGTCAGGATCAATTTCGTCAACCATATTTACAGAAACGAGGGAGAGAGCGTGTGAAGTGAAAAGTAAAGAACAATCGAGAAGCCGCTGGGAAATAGTCATTTAATGATATAAATGTATGTGTATATATATATATATATATATATATAAGATGTAGAAGAAAGAGGTAAAGATAGATAGATATATATCTTTGTAGTATATATATATAATGCAAAGCAGTGATAAAAAGAAAAGGCTAAATACCGCAGATACCTTAGGTTTCACATCCTGTCTGCCGACGTTCCTCAGACCGCAAAAGAAAATTCTTCAATTGCACCCCTATTTATCATCTACCTTACCATGCAATTACAGGGTCGTGTTATTTGTCTTAGTACTTATTGGCAACAAAAGGGTGCCGGTACCTCGAGACCAGCTCGGACCGCTTATTCAATAGGTTACTTTTACAAGCCGTTATAATTGCATACTTTTCGGTAATACACAGCTTTTCCTTTTTACCACTGCTCTACCTTGTTGTATTGAGCACTCTAGCAAGGGTATTAATACTTGTTGGTATATGTGTATCTGAAGCTGTTTGGGAGGAACATGAAAGAACTTGATTCTCTTGTACAGACAGTGAGAAAATTCTCTAAGGATGTGGAGATGAAGTTTGGGTTGGATAAGTGTGCAGTTTTGGCATTGAAGAGAGGAAAGGTGGTGGAATCGGATGGAATAGAACTATGGAATGGTGGCGTGATGGATGTGGATTATAATGGGTACAAGTATCTTGGAATATTGGAGTTGGATGGTGCTCTCAACACAGAAATGAAAGATAAGATCAGAAAGGAATACAACAGGAGAATGAAAATTGTATTAAGGTCTCCGTTGCGTGCAGGAAATGTTATCTCAGCGATTAACTCTTGGGCAATTAGAATGATGAGGTATGGTGCAGGGATACTGAAGTGGCAAAGGATGATTTGAGCCAACTCGGAAGTTGATGGCAATGAATGGTTGTCTACGCCCTCGGGGAAATATTGGGAAACTGTACATAGCAAGGGAAGATGGCTTGAGAGGGCTTTTCAGCGTTGAGGAATGCGTAGAAGCGGGGAAATGAAGCCTCAGTGCATATGTGAAGGCGAGTGATGAATGGCTGTTGAAATTTATGCATGCGGAGAAAGGAGTGGTTGAAATGGAAAAATTGAAAGAGTTCAAGTGAAGGAGAAGAGAGGAGAAGATCCAGCAGTGGCATGACAAACCACAGCATAGATACTTTTTCTGGAGAGTGGAAGGTGTGGCTGGTGACAGGTCGTGGAATTGGTTGAAAGGTGGCCATTTAAAGATGGAAACCGAAGGGACCTTGTGTGCCGCTCAAGAACAGACCTTGAGATTCAATTCAAGCAACTAGTCTCACGATGGTGTCGACTTTGGAGTGAAGAGAATGAAACATCTCTACATGTTGCTGGAGCTTGCAAGGCCCTCTTTGACAACAAATTCACTGAAAGGCACGATAAAGTGGGTACTCATATCCATTGGCTTTTGTTGCAGAAGTATGGAATATCATGTGAGGACAAGTGGTGCAAGCATTTTCCCAAGAGTGGTGGAGAGTGAGGATGGGGACGTCACTATCATGTGAAACATACCGATACTGCTGGATCGCCCTGTGGAGCACAACAAACCTGATATGCTGGTTAAGATTAAGTCGGAAAACATCTGGTATATTGTCAGCTTTGCCGTCCCAATGGACTGGAATGTCAGAACCTAAGAAGATTACAAAAAACAAAATTACGAGCGATTTGCTGCGTAAGTTGGAGATGCTATCGTACCAAGACAAAGATTGTACCTATGGTTTGGGAGCTCTTGGCACAATTCCTACAAGATTAGTGGAGGCATTTGTGACACTTGGGATCCCGGATGTGACTGGGAGTTTGCAGGCAGCGGCGTTGATATCAACAGCTGCTACTTCGAGACATGTCATGAACCTCTGAGGTCCGTGTTAGGACTTGAGGCTCTTCAAAGTGACAGCCCACGTAAGATCTAAGTTGGGCGAAGAGTAATCGAAAAAAACCAACAAAAAAACAACATCTATATATATATAGAACTAATTAAACATGACGTGCGTGCGGCATGGCGTGAGTACTGATGAGGCTAACAGCGAAACAAAAAATAGGGTTGCAGGTGGTGGTGAGAATTCGGGATCGACTACCCGGATTGTCGACTTTACTATAGTACTATTTATTGCAATGGTAAAGTCTTCGTTTTCGGTGTGGGAGATCCTGGGTTCGATACGGGCGAGCGCCGTAAGTACGTCATGTTTAATGAGTTATTTACTATGTAGTTCATGACTGCTTGTGTGTCTGCGTAAGTAGTTACGTAATATAGATAGACATATGATAGATACATCATTGCATAAAGTTATTTATAATAGGTATCTCTGTTACATAAAGTATATGTGTATAACTAATAGATATCTCTGTTGTGAAAGCTTAAAATTACAAAAAATATTTTTATTCTTTTTCTTTATAATTGCTCGTGCCTGTAGCTTATTGTTTATAAATTTGTACGTCCACAGTGTAATTTTCTTTTCAAAAAGTGATGCTTCTATCAGAGACAACATGGTCAGTGATAAACTGTATAGGATGCTAGTTGCTATTTAATCAGAACGTCTAGATGACCGAAAGAACCGTTACCTTTTGAATTTTTAGGAGATATTAAGGGCGACATCCCACACACCTTTCCCCGAGTTTAAGTATTTGGCCACCTGGGACCCACATGATAACGATGTCTTTACCTACCCACAGAGCTTGTGTAGCCTCGATGATATGTTAATGAGTTTTCACTGGTCATTAAGTTCGATCCACGACCTCTAATGTTGGACATTGGCATCCTCCTCGGAGCAGTGCTGGAGACCAGCTTCTTTGCACCATATGATACAACCAAGGAAGGGTTCCGTTTGGCTAAATGTCATTACAAGGTAGCACTAAAAGAAGATTGAATCGATAATATAGTTTCATGTTCTTTGATATTACTCAAACTTGAAATTCTGTCTCCTCATATGTGTAAACGTCATATTTATATCGTTCGCAAGAAAAAACCGTAGCCAGCTGTCTAATATGCTATTTCCTCTCGACAGGCTGAAGACTTGGCTTCTCTTGGCAAACTGATTTTAGCCTTAGCGTGTTATTCTTTGGACGCCGTGCAGCGAGAAAACCTACAGCAGTCCATCGATTACGTGTCAAGGAACTATTCTAATGACTTAAAAAGCTTAATATGGTAACAGATCCTATTATTTTTATGTAATGAGACATGCCTATTACTGAATGTGGTTTCCATTGTAGCATAGCCTTTATTTTGAGGTGCCTATGGATAAACAGGGTCGTGAAAGGGTCCTCTATACTATATAAACTAATAGACGGTATTAGATATTTGAGTCAATTTTTTCCGGTCTTCGAAGTAAAGTTTAGGAGGCGGTACTTTGTAATAGTCTTGCCAAACCATCCATGTTCCCATTTGGCATCATGTGAAATCATTATTGCTGGGTTGGTCTCGTGTGAAAGGATAGCAAGTAGAAGAGATAGAAGAAGGGGTATGAGAGTCAATGTCATACCCCATTGTTAATTAAAGTTGAAGCAAGTGTTTGCCCAATATTGTAAATATCAGCGTAGGTTGAAGTGTGGTCTCCTAACCTATTTCAAGATATGCTAAATGGCCAATGTTGACATATTGATAGCTTCATTACTATGGTGAAGCAAAAAGTGATCAGAATAAAATATATTCATTTTCATGGTAAGAAAATACAACTTTTAGCTATATTTTAGTGTCAGTATGAAATTGTAAATTTTGTTAAATGAAACAATGAAATAGGCTCCACTTTCATACGAGGACTAACTAGCGTATCTGGGTATATTTTGGAAAAATGTATAAAGTACAAGATAAGGAATTTTTGTAACTTTCTGAGAAGAGTAAGATATCGTGGTAAGCAAGAGTCGCGAAGATGCTTTCTCTCTTTTTTATGCAGGCATCTCCTTAGTGGACAGTCACCATCTCAAAATCACATGCCAAGAAGTGTCAATGACGTCATGCCAGTTATTGGTGCTAGGTTTTACAGCCAACTAGATTCCACACAAGCAAGAGCAGATTTGATGGAGGCAGAACTGTCCAAGGTTGTTTTCTTATATTTCTTATTTCGATTCTAAGATTCCCTTCCAATACAAAGTGATATGCGAGGTTTTGCAAGTGACTTGCAATCTCTAACAAGTGATCGTAGGAGTAAGGGACATGCCGTGACGCTTTGATTCAGAAATGCACTGTTTATGTCAAGTATTTATAATGCTTTATCCTCACAAAGAACTGCAGGCCATTTATCGAACAGCAATAGTTAATTTTTGCATCGTAAATCGTGTCAGACTGCGCACAGCAGCATTCCGAAAATAATGTTTGTTATCTGGGTGGAAGGTCGCCATCAAAGGTGTACTCTCTTGTTACTGTTCAACAGATGAGTAAATACTATGATTGTTTGTAAACGGATATTAACGTTGACAAGTTGTTCTCCTGCTTCCTAGAGCTCATGTGAACTCACACGTTTTAGGGCCCGCCAGCTACTCCGATAATGTGAACGAATGTAACGGGGCAGGGTTTCTTTGGCATTATTTTACAATTGATCATTCTTCTTCGCCTTAGTAACTATGATTAATTCCTCTTTCTTACACGATCTATGTACATGACCTTCCAGCATTTTCTTTGAAGGAAATGAGACAGAGTGGGGTTTTTTTTTGAATGTTGTTTTCGTTTTTGGTGGCATGCTCATTTTATAGCGTCGCCGATTACCCAGCCCGGATGGGCAGTGTTCTTTGGAATGAGAGTAGGCTCCCGTTACCTTCCCTCACCGATAACCTTTGTCTTAGGCTAGGCGGGATTCGAACCCTCGACCACTGACTTGTGAGACTAACGCCTTAACCGGTAGGCTATCGCGGTATGTGTTGCGATGATGATTAAACTGGACGCAGAGAATGGTACGTTTCTATTGAGACAAACCATTTCAAAATTCAGTTCTGATCAAAATGGTCGTGTGGCTGTGATTAAACCAACATTCTGTTTGCTATTTAGTTTCGCAACCATTTGTAACAGACTAACATTTGTGTTTTTTGGTAAGTAGAAACCAAGGAATTGTCTCGTGGCCATACTTCATTCTTGATTCTGTTTATGATCTGTTACCTATCTTTTTTTACATTTGTTTTATTCTGAAGAGTGTTCTCTGTTTGATATTTAAATTTTCCTTTCTTAAGAGTTTACACTTTGGTAATATTTGTTTCATTTTAGGAAATGGAGAATGGACGACTACTAAGGGTCTTATGTAAACTCGGAACCATTCTAGAGAGACCAGAGTATGTTGTTTTATGCCTTCTTTCTTTATTATTATGCATCTAGCATTTCCGGTAGGAGGCTTATTGTTTGGAGAACAGAGCTCATGTGGAATGTAACTTATTAAAGTCCCAACTTGTCGGGATTTCATCGACGTGCTTGGCGTGGGCATGAGCATGGGGACGGGCATGAGCATGGGTATGGGCATTGCGATGGGTATGGGTATTGCGATGGGTATGGGAATTGCCATGGGTATGGGCATTGCCATGGGTATGGCGTTGCCATGGGTATGGGCGTTGCCATGGGTATGGGCATTGCCATGGGTATGGGCATTGCCATGGGTATGGGCATTGCCATGGGTATGGGCATTGCCATGGGTATGGGCATGGGTATGGGTATGGGCATGGGTATGGACATTGGCATTGGCATGGCCATTGGTAAGGGCAAGAATATGGGTATAGGCATTGGCATGGGTATTGGTATCTACGTGAACATGGGCATTGGCATGGGTATGGGCTTTGGCATAGGCATAGGTATAGGTATGTGCATGATAGGCATTAACAGTTATGAATCTCTCTTGAATGACATGATGTCCTATAACTACTCATCGTACTTAGTGTGGACTACCTGAGCAATCCAGCTAGTTATATAATAATGTTTTATGGGTCGATGAGTTTGATATTTTGTTTCTGAAACGATCAGTGTGCACTTTTGTTAATGATATGTATTCGATCAATTTTTTTTATGAAACCCCATTAATAACCATGCGTTTCAATGATCTTCTCAGTTCTTTTATATAACTTTTAGCTTTGTTCGGCCACGATTTTCGGCGGGCAACATTCAAATTTCACCCGTAAATGTCAAATGAAAGAATCATTCCTTTGATGGTGAAATCACATGGCGCAGAGATACAGGTCTTGAAAATTGCATGGAACTTGATGTTTATGTAATCCAGTGGAGGATTGGGAGCTAGTGTGGCTACTAGAGAAACTGGGTATGGTATAATTGTGGGTTGCCTTGCTCAGTTGGTAGAATGTCGGGTTCCAGTCACAGGTTCAAGTCACAGGTTTATGTCACAGGTTCAAGTCACAGGTTTAAGTCATAGGTTTAAGTCACATGTTGAAGTCACAGGTTTAAGTCACAGGTTTAAGTCACAGGTTCAAGTCACAGGTTTAAGTCACAGGTTTATGTCACATGTTCAAGTCACAGGTTTAAGTCACAGGTTTATGTCACAGGTTTAAGTCACAGGTTCAAGTCACATGTTCAAGTCACAGGTTCAAGTCACAGGTTCAAGTCACAGGTTCAAGTCACAGGTTCAAGTCACAGGTTTATGTCACAGGTTCAAGTCACAGGTTCAAGTCACAGGTTCAAGTCACAGGTTTATGTCACTGACTGGAGTCACGGGTTGGGACTCCGGTGATGATACTTTCTAGTTCTCCAGTATATTTCCAAATCAAATCAAATTATGATATAGAAGCTGTAAGACATGTATTTCTGATGTTTGTTGAAATTCGACTTGACCCCCGAGTTGATAGGCACGAAGAAGAAGTTGACTTAGGTGTAGTTGGTGGACTAGTTTAAATATACCGTTGTGAATTGATGTACCCTGGTACCATTTTATTTCTTGGAATGCCCTACAAAGCACTGATCAGTTCTATCATTACGAGGCTTATGATGACGTGATAAATTAAGTGATAAACGTTGAATCAATTTTCTTCAAAAAACTGCAATTAGTTCGTGAACTCGTATTAAGTATCATCGATAAATTTACTAGTGAATTTACTGGGGTTGTTAAATATATTTTGGTCTCCCAGTTTTTGTATCTAACACGAATAAATCGATTTCTGGAAATGATATATGAATACATCATAATAACTCTTTATTGAATTTGATGATGTTGCTGCTTACAGTTTATGGACGGAAGTGACAACAGACCGTCATTATCTGCTTCGAATGCCGCAAGTGACATATCTTTTATAATAGCTGAATATTCAGACTTCTAATGGCATAAAATATTCGTTTCGGTTCACAGGTTTAACATGGATCCCGAATGGTCTGAAACAGGAGACCGGTACTTACTAAAACTATTCCGAGATTACGTTTTCCACCAAGTGACGGAAACAGGTGCATCGTGGATTGATTTGGCGCATATAGTCACTTGCCTAAATAAGGTATTAGCATACACTCAATTTTTGTGCGCGACCTATTATCTACTAGTAGGTTTATGTATTGGAATACGTACCTCGGATGTTAAATGGCGTTTATTAGAAATGGTGTCTGAAAGCCATAGTAACAGTTTAGGGCGAAGAATCTTCATCGTATGTTCAGAATTATGTCAAGTGCCTCCCTCTCATTTATCCCCTCTCTCATTTACTCTCTCCATAATGCACTTAATCAGTCACTCGCTCATTTACTTATTAATCTGTCCACTCACTCATTCACTCACTCACTCACTCACTCACTCACTTACCTACCCACTGTTCACTATACACTAGCTCATTTAGTCAGTATGTTGGCCATTCAGCCTATCTATCCATGCATCTGTGAATTTGTGTATCGAATCTACTTGTTTACTTCTCCATGTATTCAAATAGCTACCTTTTTTCATATACCAGTACGACATAACTGTGAATTTTTTATTGTTCGCTTCCTCTTCGAGTGTTTTAATGATGTGTGTTCTTCTCTTCAAGCTTGATGCAGGATCTCCAGAGAGAATCTGTCTCACATCTCGTGATGAACAATCGGTTTTGGTGGTCTCCTACCGAGATTTGAAGGCATGTCTGGAAACCGCATTCAACGAACTTTTACAGGCTTCCGAGGAGCCACAGTAACATGGCTTCATATGTCGAGAACGTTTTTATATGTACAGCTGTATATGAACGTTACTCTTGATATTAGAACATTCGTTACAGTTCTTTGCATGCCTTTATTTCACAATGGAACGTTAGTGACTACTTAGGTCTTTCTTGGGGCTCAGTCATGGACCATGGGATCCATTGCCACCTGTGGAGATTGATGACGAAATATGTTATCAATCCCACTGTTAGAGGATCCAAAATATTTCATTTCGTGACCCAACTTGTTAGAATGTTTGGTCAAGGTGTGGAAAGGTAATGAAATTTAGTCGCTGTGAAGGTTTAATCATTATTTTACTACCCATCTTGACCTTATCGGTTTTAGATATATAGATATATTTATGTATATATGTATACGTATATATGTATATACTTATGTGTATATATTTAAACGTATATGAGATTTAACTTGTCAAAGCTACTTACATTGTGGTTGTCGTTGCGCCATTCCACCGGGCTATGCCCTGGGGTAATGTTGCCGAATTTGACGATAGTCTCCATGTGCCAGAATATGACAGTCAATTATTTAATTTAGCTTAATATAGTGTTATGTTCAGTGAAATTCGTTGGCATTACCTGATGTTATGCCGCGTGCTGGAAATGATCAGTATGGAAGTTTGGTGAGGCAACAAGTGATTGGTACATCTGCCAATGCTACTAAACAGTTTTGCTGTAAGTACACTGCCTTGATGAACACCATTGAGATATGTCGCATTAAGACATTTCAGTAGCCATCAGAATTTGAATTACTATTTGCCATATCTCGTAATATTGTTCTAGTTTTGCCAGGATGGGCATAGATATCCCTTGATTTAGCTCTCTTCTTAGATGGGTATTTGTTTCAAAATGATTATAGATATAACATTTTTGCAGTAGCTTCACAATATAATGTTTTCAGTAGCGATCATATTGACTAAGAATTATTCTCCCTGCGTGCTAAACGACGTAGAAATTGGTCTTCACAGGTTCGGCACTTACAGGTATGAGCTTTTTGTGATCGAAAGCAGAAAATTGAGTATTATTGACAGTAGGCTGTTATCTATTGTTACTCTACTTATCAAATTATGTTTGTTTAGACTTGAGTGATCGGACACTAACGTTACATTGTGCTTTTGGGGTTTGCTTGTGGTGGGGTCTTAAACCTTTTTCTATGAAAAGATTCTATAAAATCAACGAGGAACTGTATATGTGATATTGGACGATTTCTTTGGATTTATATTCTTACTTTAGAATAATTTTTGACCGAATGTCCATTTCATAATTTATGAGTAGATATGCATTCATAGTTCATGCATCTGTAATTTATGCAAAGTTGTATTTCTTAAAATAGCATTGAACGTTGTTTCATGGGTCATCAATCCATGGTGGTATGTCTGACCACCGACTTTTGCACACGGCCTCACAATGCTACATGTCACTATGGGCAGGAGCGTATGGTTGCTGGGTACACCGAAGTAATTAGTGTTGGTTTTATGCCTAGGGGATTTTTGTGGGCCTAATATCGGTCGTCTTATTGGTCTTGGTCCTTGGTTTGTGATTGAAGTTGAACGGGAAAATCAGTCATTTCTTTTGGTGTTTGGATTTGCATTTCCACGATGAACTGTGGTAACGAAATATATTATTAGTTAGTGTGTGGGAGTAACGCTATTACTGTATTTGGAGAGAAGGTGTAAATTGGTTTAAAAATAGATTTGCTTGTAACATCTTTGAAGACAGCTATGTGGTGCAATAAGTGCATTACCCTCGGTGTATATAGTCCAGTACATCAAACCCGTGGAGTGGTATGGTATACGAGGAAATCCATTCATTGATCACTAGGAATCTTATTTCTGAAGTAGAATTATGGGTGCTGTGAAATTGAAAAACTGTGGCAAAAGGATTAATTGATCTTGAAGAGCCATTTGCAAAGAACGCATCATTTGTCATTATTTCTCTTTGAATCCACATTTTTATTAAAAGTTTAATTAAAAGCCTATTTTGGAGATTCAAGTGGCCGAGAATTGGTAGAAGTGGTCCAGAATTGGTAGAAGTGGTCAAGAAGTGGTAGAAGTAACTTATTGTAAGAGTTTTCGGAGACTAAGTGGTAAAAGACTGGTGGATTTCACCGCAAGTGTCTGGCTAGTCCAGGCTTGTAATAGTTGGGTTTCGTCCACCCGAAGACATACCAGAAGATCCACTGCTTGATATAGTAAGACGGCAGCTTGGACTATAGGGCATGATCCTCCGCAGTCGCTACTTACTTCACCCACCTCAGCCTTCAAGGCGAGCTCCCAGCTGTAGGTCTGTAGCGGACGTAGTGATTGTAGCTCTTAGTGGCATAGGTCGTGGGAATGACATTTGGGATTGGGGATTATCAAGAGCCATTCTCGAGTATTTAACGTGGACGACCAAGAAAGACAACTTGTACAAAGGGACTGTAGTATTCACCGTTTTACGATTGTTAGTAAGAGTGTAAATGAAGAGATACGTTTGTATTTAGAGTGTTAAAAGTGCGATTGTTAAGAACGTTTGAATTCCAGTGGATTTTGGGTTGTTTTTTTATGAGCGCGTCTACAACCAGCGTCGCACATTTTATACCTATTATAGCCAGTTTTTGGCCAAATTGGAGTCCTACATATGAGCTAGGCTGACTTGCAGTTGAAACAAGGATGCTAAAAGGCGGATCTCAATACTCCAATGGGCTGGGGACAGCACGATAGACCGGATGGCAGTCCTTCCCTGGATTGCTTGGATAGGTTGGTCTCCAAAGTAGCGTCGAGCATCGGCAGTGTTGGGAGCTTACGTGGGGACTAGAGAAAACTGAACTGTGGTATCACCGGGTTACCATAACTCAGTTGGTATGATCAGCACACCACGATACCGAAGCTCCGGTGTTGTATTCTCGGCGGTGGCATTTTAAGGTTTCTGTAGTAGCTTTTCAAACTTGATATTTTCAAATACTCTCTTCTCAATACGACGAATAGTAGGCATATGATCCAAGTTGTATGTGATCCAAGCTGTTTCTGAAGAATAGTTCAGAAGAACTATATTTTCGATCGTCCATCAGTCCTCCAACTTTTAAAGGGATCTGAATGTATCACATCCATTACAGCCCACTTTGCAATTTTGAGTGCAAGTGGAAATTCGGAGATGTCTTGCGATAAAGAGGGAGGGCGTTCAGAAAATGCGCCACAGCCCTACCATACGGGCGCGAGTTATGGACCTCACTAAAGAGGAACCAAGGCTGAATCGAAACCTAAGTTACAGAATGATCCTACGCATACCATGGGGGGAAAAGGAGTACATATTTGGGTGTGTCCAAATCGGACTTAAATTGTTACTCCGGCGAAACATCTGGCGCTTCATGTTTTTGCCACCTATGCCGTAAAGGAGGCCGCAAACAAAGTCAAATCCAATTGAGAAGTGATTCTGAAAAGAACAAGAGGGAGACCAGCAACACCATACATCATTAAGATGTCATAAATAGGGAATTAAAAATATTATCCATCTTTTGTCGATCTACAGCCAACCAAGATGGACGGCGATAGATTGTGGGGACCGCAAATTTGCTACACCGGAAAAGAAGGGGGGGGAGGTGATGAAATTGTACTAACTCCTTCCGTTTGTTTTTTTAATCGCTCTCGATTCTACTTTCCCAGGGCTTGCGATGCCAATGCGGAGATTTGGGGAATATTCATTACTCTCTCTCTCTCTTCAACATTTTCTGAATGACACACATATAAATATACATATATTTATATACACTCAATAAACTTGCTTATCCACTAGCGGGGATAAAACCCGAGAAAACTATTGAGTACAGTGGTTAACTCAATGTTTATACATATCCTGCCCTACTCATACCTTTAGGCTACGTTGTTGCTGGCCTCCCTCAAGTTCTTTTCACCAACACCAAGGCAGTGATCGTAGCCCATTCTGTGGTGTCACGACGGGTTTTTAAGGTGTAAGATAGCCAATTTTAATGATCCGTACATTTATATTGATACAAGATAGTTCTGTTTCTTGATGTACAAGGATGTCTGAAAAGCCATGACAACTGGAACATCCGTAAAAAGAGGGCGAAGTCAAAAAAGAAGATTCATGCATAAGGAGGTTTGAAGAAACCAAACACAACAGAATCGGGGAAAGAAACGCTATAACTGTAGTCTTCTCATGACGGTAAGTATAAAGTTAATTGCAGATAAATGGCTATAGAAATCAGAATCAGAGCTAGAGGCCTTCAAAGTCCAGTTTTGAGCATTCGTACTTTTTGAATTGTGGTAGACACTGGTTAAAAGTGAACAAGTAAATGTCAACAGTTTATTAAGATTTCTCCCCTATATAAAAATCATCTCCTAAGAAGCTTTCCTTCTTCAGACGAAACGTAGTGCTGTGACCAGTGTCTGGCGAAAACCTCAACTAAAAGTTTGCTAAACATGTGCCACTTACTTCACGTATTGCAACCTTTCAGAGGATGTATGTAGGCTCTTCAGGAACGTTAAACAAGAAATCAGGCTAAATAGAAAAGTAGCACTAAATTGTATAAAGAATTGTTGGTAACTTATACTTCGACTGGTCAAGCCAGTCTTCCTCAGAGTACAAAGTTTTTCATCTTTTAGACAAGGTCTTTTCAACTGTCATTAC
>JAAAKL020008508.1:0-15859 GCA_010016065.2 Carybdea cf. marsupialis auct. non (Linnaeus, 1758)
TTTGAAACAATATAAATTCATAATATACATATATAATATAAATTCATAATACTACAATAATAATAATATAGAGTTAATAGAGTGGCCTTGACCCCCCCCATCTCCTGCTACCCTTGCGTCGGAGAACCTCTTTTAGGAATAGTCTATTGGCCTGGATTAAATCGTATTTTAGGGGACTTGACTGCAACCTATTCCTACCTGCGGATTCTCTTAATTGGAAGAGAAATACTGGCACTACCTAAACGGATTTCTTCATCCTCTTAAATCCTTATTTTTGTGTTACTTTTCTGAGAATACAGTAAGCAACCTACCTGATAGGATTTCGGTCTTTAATGCATTTGATGTTACTGTAGAGGGAATCACAACCCTAAACAGCACATACTGTGGTTTACTAGATATCACCTTGGTATGTTACTGACCCTGGAAATATCAATTGAAATCACCCAGGGCGACCGCCTAGCTTTATCTGTTTTATAACTGTGTGCGGGGGAGGAGACCTTTTAAAGGGAGTGAACAATTGGAATATAGGGGGCTATACGTGACTCGAGCCTCCTAATAGGTAGCAGAATTGTATGATGAAGGTAATTGCGGGCGCATTCCCCATAACGCGTCCGGCTTCTAGATTGATAACATAACTGAAAATGTAGTAGCAGAGACCGATCTTACGAAGCAGATAGGGGATTTATTCCTAAGTTACTTGTTTTCTTCAGTGTCCTCGGATTTGAAAACACGAGGAGCATTTCATATTATTGCAATGAGCCTATGTATACCTCTTGATTTTATGTTGTGCAAAGATAACCTTATCTAGAAAGAATAGAATCTTAAATATGGTAACGCAGGCAGCTGCAAGCGGTGTGTTAATACAGTTTGCTATTGTCGGTCAAAAGGACGTTAAATCTGATTATACCAGTATATTTGCCCATAAATATTCCAACTTTTCCGATTTTGAGCGGGCAAGCTTTCTGTTCATCAGATCCACAACTTCTACCGTAAGCCTATAATCAAACTAGATACGAATTTATATTTTTGACCTTCGAAACTGTAGGGTGCACAAATTCTCACGGTGAAGAAGGAAAACGTAAAGGCGAAATATTTTGATACGTGTAAACGAAGAGTTACGTATTGACGTCAGTTATGCAGCACTGATGTACGAAGATGTAGTTTGTGGGCATCAGTGCAGTGTAGTTTGTGGACATCAGTACGAAGATATAGTTTGTGGGCATCACCTTGTGTAATGCCCACTGTTTTTTAAATACGCACGCCAATTTTTAGATCCACGTTCCTTCATCAATGAAATGATAACATAACGCTCAATAATGACGCCATTTTAGTGTTTGGTGCAAATGCTGTCTCGATGTGACATTGAGACTGACGATCTGGAGAGGAAGCTTTTCATCCGCTTGGAAAGGATTCGATTAATACTCTGGAGGGAAGGGGTTCAAAGCATTGCAACGCAGAGTAGACGTTTTCAGTAACCGTATATCTTTAAATTTTCTGGTTGAATAAAACAATACATTCTTTTTATATTAAGCACTTTTATAATAAGACCAGAGGTCAGATGTGATAAGTATGTAGCTCAGCTGCATCGTGTACTTCGAGCAAGAATGTTCTCAAGAAAATTAACGATGAGTTTGTGTGTCAATAGGAGTTAGTATTATTTAGAATGTCGAAGCTTGGAAACAATTTGGTATGAGTCTGACTGAATGTTTGCATCAAAACAGAAACAAAAGTTGGTGTAATAAAGAGTAATACGCCGGAAGGGAAACTGCATTTCTGTCTGAAATAATTTTTTAGAAAGTATATACCTCATGTTTGAAATATTGTTTCCCTTTCGGGGTATTATTCTTTATTGTTTGTTGGTCTATTTATCACCGTATCAGAAGTAAGAGTCGGGGTGATTAAATACTTCCTTTAAGCAAAAATATTTACACGGAGAATGAAACTGAAGCATCCAACTGTAAGACTTTTGTACGTACGCAGGCTACGCTAGTTTGTAAACATTTTGTTTCTGCTTTCAAACAAGCATCCTTAAAAATGACGTCGTTGCTTATCTTGTCATTTACAAAAGAAATAGAGTGGTTTGTAATGTAGTAATATAAAAGGACCTCAGCAACGGTAGGGGCCGGGGCCTTTTTTGCAGAAAGGATATAAATTTATGGCTTATTTTCTGTACAGAGGTTTCTTATTATCACATTTATTTTGGCCCTTTTTTGAACATGCTTCAGTCCAAGATACAGTGACGTAGCCTACGCTATAGTACTAGCACAGCTGCTTTGAAAATTGCTGTTTTGTTGTTGGTGTTGGATATTCAGACTCCTATTTCTACCTTATCTTCTGATCTTCTACAGTCCAGCTATCCGTAACCATCCTCTTCTCAAGCTTCCCCTCCTTTGTAAGAAACTTTACTTTCAGATCCACATGAGAATTTGAGCACCTGAAAGATGCTTGTGTGAATTATATGCATTTGCATGCGTTTGATCAGTAATTTAGTCCATAAAAATGGCATTTATGTCGCTTTTGTTACTTTTATGTCGAAAACCAAAGTCTAAGACAGCAACCACTATCGTTTGCTCCATCCCTAATGGGTTACAAACCCCCAAAGTTTTAATGGCAAACTATTGTTTTAGTCGTTGTAGCCTTCACTCGTCTATTTTGGAATCGAATCAACGAAGTTCTCTAAGGGATTGAAGACTCACATCAAGACTCACATCAGTGACGCAATGACGATGGATGTAAATTTTGTATGTATCCTTATGTTAAGGGAAATCTAAAATGGATCTTATCAGGTGACTACGTTAGTTCAAGTTAAGGGGCTTTATTTAGATCCCTGTACTTCCCTTTGTTATTCAAATAGTTTGTCGGTGGTACAAAACAATAAAACTGCGCGAAATAGCGAAAACATTTTAGTATTGAAAAGTTTTTTCGTCTGACACTCCTCAGAGTACAAAAACGTCAGAATAGGAGTAGAGAAGAAATCAATGAAACTGATACTAACTGTGTTTTGAAAGTAGCCAATCAGAAGTCCGACTACTTTAATTGGATTAAATTTGGCGGGGATTAAATTTCGCGAATTTTGTAGATTTGGCCAAAATTTTTTCCCGCGGAAAATCTGCTTCGCAATCATCCGCGAAAGTAGATCGGCGAAAAATTTGGAGAAAAAGCTAATCCGCGAAATTTTCAATTTTCATCATTTTCAATATTGTTTCCTCTTTAGGTGAACAACGCTGTTTATTTCCTCATTGCATTCATTGCATGACTAATATGCCAACTTGAGGTTTAAAAGGTACAGGAGTCTCAAAGTACGAGGAGACCATTGCGCGAAATTCACTAAGGATTTGATAGTCCCATCCGTAAAATTTAATCCCCGCGAAATTTAGTCCCCTTAAAGTATCTAATTGGTGGTGTTTTGACACTGATTGGTCAGAAGGTTCATGTACAAATTGATAATAAGTATGTATGTCTGACGCTCCTCCCCTCTGCCCTTTGGACTACAATAAGTGTTGGTTCAGACTACAGTATACTACTATTACATTCAAGTTTCTTTTAGATCCACTATCTTGCATTTCAGTGCATTTCAATACCATAGATCTATTGGTATTGGAGGCTACATGAAACATTCTGTATTAGTCATGATAAAGGTATTTGAAACACACAAGTCAACGTATGGTACTCCTTTTGCCATTTTCATTGCTACAGCAGGTTTGCGCTTTTCGGACTGCAACCTGAAAAAATATCCGTCTTTGTAAGTACATATGTACCAGCTTACGAAAAGCACAAAGCTTGACGCTTCGTCAACGCCTTTCTGAATTGCATGAGGTGATTGTCTGCGGCACCCTTCTTACAACTGAGCTCTGATTGTCTGCGGTGAGAATCGTATAACCTGTTTTCGTGTTTGTTTGTATCTTAAGGCGCCTCGTTGAACTCGACTAGGTAGCGCTTAAAGTGAAATAGAAGATAACTTAGATAAGTAATCCGTTTGTTGTTGTAGGTAATCGTTAATGAGTTTGTGCTGCAGAACCTGTAGTCATTTTCTGCGCATTTGAGACCGACAATAAGATGGTAGAAGACCTTTAAAAATTGTAGTGGACGTCCCAGTTAGGAATAATACATAATTTAAACACAAACTCCTATTTCCTACATAAGCTAGGTTGAAACCCTGAAATATATATTAGTATTACTATTATTATTACTTACTATTTCTGGAATGCAGTCAGCAAGATCAGCTGTAACGAGAAAACAACAGACAGTAACCGCCGGACGATCTGCGATTGCGCATCATCTTGTTAACAATTCTGAATGCCGCGAAAGATGCAATAATTGACACTTTATAATTTTAAGTAGAGGACGTTCTAAGTTTCATCTTGCAGTGTAAGAATAATGCACAAGTGTTTTAGCGTGCACCTAACAACTTCCATTCCGTTTCTGCATGAATGAGCCTCGTCAAGATGAGTCAAGTCCCTAGTCCCCCGCATACTATTTTAACGATGTGACAACTCTATTTTTTATGTTTCCCTATTAGTAAGAACTTAATGGAAGGAATATTAACAGAGTTTTGACCGGAGACTTTTGAAATTCAAACGGCTGTAGTTTAAAAACTATAAACACTACAGGTCTGGTATTTTGCGAGACCTTATTTCCGGGTTGCCTTTAGATATCTGGAGTCGAATCTTACTATTTCAAAAGCTTTGATTTTTGACGTCATCACTTTCGCTCCGCATAAGATACTATAGTAGCATCTATACATTGTAACTGATGTTTGTCGATTCTACACTTTTACGTCACAATCGGTCCCGTTTTTTGTCGTTCTCTTTATTTAGGGCATCGCCCATTTCTGATCGTTCCTTTTAAGCCAGATCTAGTAACATTCTTTTTAGCACTCGCCCGCTTATTCATCTGGTATTCATGTCTGTCCAACAAAGCCTCGCTTTCAAATATCTATAGGGCAAGACGAATCTAACCAACCACTGTCTTCACTGCGCTCTACAAGACGTCCCTAGATGTGATCTTTTCGCAACAAGGCGCCGTTGATGTTGCTTCTAATACTGTAAATTTCACCGTAAATTTCACCAGTTTCGGTTCATCAATTTATGCTCTTTAGACTTTGTCAGGCGTCTAAGCAATGTGTATATAGGGGTACAACTTTCCATCAAAATCTATAAACGCCTTTCAATTACCGTCCTGTTTGAGATTTTAAGTCGTTCGTTATTTTCATGTAATCCGAGAAAGAATCACCTTCCTTATAGAATGCGGTGGCACAGTATGACGTCACAATTTTGAAGAGTGTTGAATTACGGGGAAAAACTCAATTTTCATGCTGCCATATTAGTGAGAACGTCAATGGCCAAAATTTAGAGTGTTTCCCTTCCCCAACACCGAGATACCAGTTTTTAAAGTTTTGAATCTCTCTAACGGAGCCTCATAATTGAATGCTGTTTCCTAACTTATGGAACCAAGGGATATCAAAAGAGTTTTGAGCGGAATTTTTAGATTTAAAGGCATTTAGTTTAAACACTAGAAACACTACAGGTCTAGTATTTTGGGGAAAAGCCTACATCAAAGTTGCCGTTTCGAAGTCTGGAGTCAAATCATACTATTTCCAAAACTTTTGATTTGTGACGTCATCATCATCATCATCAAAGGCACTTTAATCATAGTGTAACCTCCCTCGTGCCTTGACGAAATCTGTTCCTTTGCATTGCCATCTTTTCAGCTTCCTTCATTGTTCCGAAGATTATGATAGTCCTTTCCTACTTGCACTTAGGCCTTCCTCTTCTCCTTCGTCCTGCTATATACCCTCTAATTTCATGTACTGTTTTTTTTTCTTTGCTTATCAATGCTGATCTATTACAGCTCTTCTTTGTTTAGCTATCGTGCCAACAATGGGCAGCTACTCCTTAGTACCGAAACCCTTCTGACTCAGTATGGGTTAAACCGATTACATTGCGGTTTTGTGAGGTTGTTATCAGATTGCTTACGACCAGTGGCGTGACCACGTGGGCTGGGGGGGACATTCCCCCACCACTCCTCGGAAAAGTTAATATCGTACTTCCGATCCGATCATATCGTAACTTGAGGTCAGTGCTGAGGATACGTTTTATATGGTCTGAGATGACGAGTCTTGTTGTTTGGACGTGGTTTGAAGATGTAGTATCTAGCTTGCTCAATTTTGCAGTAAACTCCTCATAGGGCTGGTCCATGCCTAAATTTTTTATTTGCAGAGCTAAACGAATTATCGGAGGAGAGCCCTTTTCAAAGAAAGTCTATTATTCTAGTCGCCATTAAAGTCGGTTTGAAGGTAATAGTCTGTTGGAAGTTGATCATTGTGACATCACCTTCCGGTAATGTATATTCGCATTGTGTAAGTTGACGTCATTGTATGAACGTGGTATGACTAAAGATGTGCTCTCGGTAGAGCAAGTCTGTGTAGTGTAGTGGTTAGCACGCTGGACTGCAGTAAGGAAGGCCGTGGATCGAAATCCGGCACGGGTGTCAGTTTTTCAACAGAGGCCGCCACTCCCCCCAAAAACACGGTTGACCACTTGCCTGCCTGCTACTCGTTCAACTTTCCATTTTCGGCCAGTTTTTATAACTGGTAGAATAAAAGAAAGAACGTTACGACTGAAGTACCGTAGCAGACTGACAATTGCGGGTTTTTTCTTCACTTGAAACTCTCGACGATCAAAGAAATTGGAAATTGCGGTGACCCGTTTTCTTCCACAGGGCTACACTAGTTGTCATGCGTATTAGCCATTTTTTCATATGTACATATTACATATCTATTCTCTACGCTCCATTCTTGATATCGCAGTTTATTTTAAAAAAAAGGAAGAAAGGGTCAACTGAATGCTTGGAAAGGCTGTAAATTTCATATCCATACCTTTCTCTTTCCTGAAAACACTGTGGCATCAATCTTTCCAAGCCCTTGATCCGTCTGATCGTGGATATTAACACCTGCATGGCGATCTTTAAAATTTCTGGCATTGAGTTTTTCAAGGCCATTTGCATGTTGTTGTGATCCAGTTGCCATGGTATCGTCTGCGATGTTTTAAGGGTTTTTTGCTTCATTTTGATTTCTGTTAACATTGCGAGACATTTTTGCTTTGAATAACTTTTTTGTCCAATTTATTATTAAATAGTCAAGTATTTATAACACGCCCTCCATTGAACACATTGAGGGTGGCTAACAGAGTAACATAATACACAAATGCTGTCTGTCTTACCATGATAAGTACATCCTTCTTTTCGTTGATCTGAGCTCCTCCCAAGACTACTTTTACTGCGAGTCGAAGGACCCATTACCTAGGGAAAAAGTAGCAAAATCCACTAACTGCATCAAAAAGGCCATAAAACAGCTGTTGTAGCAACGTAGGTCTAATTGTAATAGTAGAGATATTCTGCAGGTTTGCCTAGATCTGTTCCATGAATGTCGGAAAGTTTTTTCGGCGTAATTTCAGAGAGTCACATTAAGGTATGGTAACGGGAAAGTGTGGTAACGAGAAAGTGTGGTAACAAGAAAGTGTTGGCATGTTGATTTCACATTTGTTTCTTGAGAGATTTGCGTTGTAGGAGACAGCATGTGTAGCATTTTAGATGGTTTGATTATGCTACGATTTTCTGAATTTCTCCTTGGTGAAAGTGAACGGTTCCGTATTGCATTTTCTCCAACGTATACAAAATACCTTACCTTTTAATTGAGGACTGCTTTGACTCCTGACTACATTCTTTCTTATTTATGAACCAGTAAGCTTTTTCTTATTTCTTGCTTAAGTCTTACTTCAAACGTTAAATGTTCTTATTATTATTATCTTGGCATACTATTGATAAAAATGATGTACCAAAGGGTCAAAAGATGTAGAATGAAATATCAACAATCAATTATTGCGGACGGAAAGTGACGACGTCACAAATATTAAACTTTGAAAATATTACTGTAGACTTGACTCCAGATATCTGAAGGCAATCCTAAATTAGTCAGTTTCAAAATACTATACGTGAAGTACATAAATTGCTTAAATTTAGACGTGTTTGAATCTTTAGAAATCTTTGGTCAAAACTCAGTTAATTTTGCCAAGACCCTAAATTAAGGGTCCAGCATCAAATGGAAGAGTGATATTAAACATTGAAAGCTGATATCTCGGTGTTTGTAAGAAGCTTCC
This sequence comes from Carybdea cf. marsupialis auct. non (Linnaeus, 1758), assembly GCA_010016065.2. Classification (NCBI taxonomy): domain Eukaryota; kingdom Metazoa; phylum Cnidaria; class Cubozoa; order Carybdeida; family Carybdeidae; genus Carybdea; species Carybdea cf. marsupialis auct. non (Linnaeus, 1758). The sequence continues at coordinate 8,157 of JAAAKL020008508.1, forward strand.
CTCTCGGATTTGGCCGTTTACATTCTTACTACTACGTCCTTATCACTTACTACAACAGAGACATTGAGAGTTTTTTTTCCACGATTAGTAACTTTTCAAAATTATGACGTCACACTTACCCTCCGCGTTGACGCATTGATATTGTTACTCTTAAAATCAATAACAGAACAAGAGAAGACCGTCGCTTTTGGTTATTTTGTTTTATGATCTGGGATACTTTGAAAACATGCATGATGAAAAATTTCATTTTCATTTCTGATCCCAGCTTTAGCTTGATCTTCATTTGTTCTTATTTGACCAAGTCTCAACCTTAAATGTTCTGATAAAATCGTTCTAATAAAAACCAAGGAAGGAAAGAGTGTATTTTAGTAATTTCAATCTGTACCGTTGTAAAGTTGACATTTCAAGTCAAAGGATTTGACGAATTTAACCAAGTTTAACTATTTAAAGGTCAAAGTCTTAAACAATACATCGCTACTTTTGCCATGTGCGTGTTTTTATATAAATGTTACACTCTGTCGTAGCTTAGTAAGTGTTTTAGCGCTTTGCATGTTTCATGCACACATGCGAAAAAGCGCCACGCCCCTCTTTTAGCACAGAAAACCAGAAGGTCAATTATTAACACTTACTATTCTTTGGTTTGAAGTTTATTAATGCTCACTCGCAGGCCCAGCAAAATATTTAAGTAGTTTGTAACAAACTGATTTTATTCTTTTCAGTGAGTTCTATTGATGAGAGAGTTTATCATGATTAGAAACATTTGAAAGCTTTGAAAAGTTCACGACTCATTTCTTAAAATGAGGACTTGAGAAGGATTACAGCTGTCTTTAGATTCCACCTGCAGAATGAATAATTCAGTTTTTTAAACTGAATTCTTTATTACAATGATATTTTATGGCTGACCCAAAACTTATATAGGTAGAGCAAAGAAGCAGTGACAAGCTTTGGTTTATCAACAGTGATTGCCAATGGATATATGTATATAAATATGGAATGCAAAAGAAGAGTGCGATTTAGGTTTGCCGCATGTTTTATGCGTTTTATCGTACTCCGGTTTACATGTACATGTTGGATGTGTACTGTAATGATTTCCGCCATTGACAATTCACCGTAAACAGCACAAATGGCTTCGGGGAAACAACTGCACCGTACAGTGCCATTGATAGTTAAAACAACTATTAGCAAGGCCAGTCTCAGGTCCTTCTATCATGATCTTACTTTTTCTTTGGCGCTTTTTGCTGTGTTAGTGTTACGTACACAGCTACGTAACGTAACTTTAACCTAGTTTAAGTACGTGAAATAGAATTAGCCTGGTCTTTATGAAGACCAGTCTAGATTTTCTGCCGCATTAAGACTTTAAAAACTATATTATCGAAGGACCAACATAAACTTGAACTTGGAATGAGCATTTTAGTTCACAATGCCCCCATACTGATGTTTCTATTGTGAAGCTATGTGTATGAAATGATTTGCCAAAACCTTGTTATTTGATGCTGGATCCTAACTTGAGGATCCAAGGAATATCAACAGAGTTTTGACCGGAGATTTTTGAGATTCAATTGCCTCTAGCTTAAACACTATGTACACTACATCACTTCTATTTTGGGAAACAGCCTATTCCAGGGTTGCCTTCTGATAACTGGAGTCAAATATTACTATTTCCAAAACTTTTAATTTGTGACGTCATCGCTGTCTTTCCGCATTAAGAAAGACATCAATCGGACTTCTCTTGTAATATAGTTTCCATTAATAAACGAAACAATTCAAGAGTTTATTCGAGTTGTTTGGTTATTATGAAATCGATCGACATTAGCATATTGAGTTGAAGTACAATATAGAAACAAAACTTTTCTCAAATGGGTTGAATTATTATACCAACCCGGGTGTGTGTGTGGATATTTGTAGGGTGTAGTGAACCCGTGCAATGTCAGCAAACAGAGAATAGATATCTGCATCCTTAGGCCCCAACTATAATCCCTATAAGTTTTTTAAGATACTAGATAAAATGAAAAAGTATGTCACCAAGGAGATTTGAATCCGTTTACCCACGCAATCGCGGAGTGCGCTCTACCTAGGGGCTAGGTGCCTGAGCTAGGGTGACTTCTTTTGATAACGTGATCTATTTCACTAGTTAACACATTAGCTGCCACCACTCTATTGGAGAACATCCACATCCTGTTCTACGCACTTTGGAGACCAGCCTCTCTGTGCCAACCTTGGAAGGATTGCCATCTGGCCAGTCATGTTGTCCACAGCCTATTGAAAGTTGCAAAGCGTATTGGTGTTTGGGGGTTTTTTTGGGAGGGGGGGAGCTGAGAAGAGCGAATTTGAAATGATAAGTATGATTAGATGATTAGATACCAGAGAAATAAAAAAGTATGTCACCAACGGGATAAAAAACAAGGCAAAAGCACCCACTTTATATCCCCTCTGTACATCTTCGACACTTTTTCACACAAACCATCTCTCCACAATTTGTTAGTCAACACTACAAAATCTAATTTCACTGTATTATGGTCAACAATTCCAATTTCCAATGCTAAGAAAGGCGATGTGTTTAGCCATGAGTGCAAGCATCATATGTGCAATGCCCCAGTCCCTGTATGCTTCATTACCGAGAAATAGAAGCAATTCAGGCTATCTACGCTATTCTACTGCTTTTATATCATGTAAGATTTCCTTGTGTAGGAGTATCATTTCATGTGCGTTAAAGTGTCATTCTGCAAAACAAAACGAACGTACGTCGGCCTAGTGCAGTAGCATGCCTAGACGTCCATTTTCTTTGCCACGAAAATAGGAAGAGCAATAATGTGTCTCGATGTAAAAAGCGTTTCTCGATTGGTATTTTATCATTTAGATTTTAAAATGAAAAAATTATCATTTTCATCCTGTTTATCATATTATTAATTAGCATTTTTGACCCGCGTGTACCTTAATGTTACGGTTAACAGCGCACACCCTCCTTGTAGTGCAATAAGTCAGAGGTGGGAGAAAAACGGCCACTTATTGGGATGAGATCAGATACGGAATATCGGAGGGCAAGAAAAGTATAATCAAATCAGACATTTTATATGACTTGTAACCTCTAAATCTGGTTCCCAATCGTGATTATGAGTTTAACATTGTGCCAATGTTACTATTATGCACCTGGTTGGTGATTGCTGGTTGCGAATAGATTTCATTCAAGCACCATTGTTGGTTCCTATTGTAAGCACACGCTTTAGGCATACTCCAATATTACCTTTACCTTGCGCCCCTAGTTTAACCTTTATGCAACTGCCAGTGTGATCCGAACCAGGTATAATCAACACAGCTCTCCCGATTGTCGTTAAAAGCAGATCTTGTTTCGATTGCATCCTTCAAGTCGATGCTACTTTCTCTGTGTCGTTAACTGATAGCAAGCAAGAGTTATTTCTCTTTAAAAAGGTAATTAGCTCAAGGGAAATTCAGCTTTTTGTATCTATATCTACTATAGAATTGGTCATAAAGAGATTACAAGAAGCGTGAAATTGTAATCGGATGATACTATGACTTAGATTAGAGATGCTGTTTAGAACCGTTAGAACAAACAATTTGAAATTGATATAGTAAATGACTTTGATGGTATATAAATCGATTGAACGTTTTGCTTGATATCTGAGAGACCCCAACCGTAACGTTGATCTCTCATTTAGCCAGTTGGTTGATGTTTTGTGGTTTTTGTGGCATTCAATATGTAGTTAACATGACGTCATATACAGTGGTTGTGACGTCATTACATTTCCACGCGAAACTGCCGCTGATCAATCCTTACAAAACTGTGTAGTGTGAATTTTTATTGTTGACAGACAAAACAAGGTCGGAAATGCTAATGCACCTAATGGGAAACTGAAATGACCTGAGACAACCGGTATCATTAACCAGTTTGTAGTTCTTCATCAGAATCATTTGCTTCAAATGTCAATAGTGTTCTTCGCGCTCAAATTAATCGTCACTATTAGGTTGACATTTATTCGATCAGATGTCATACTAATATGATAGTTTCTTGGGGTCGTGAATGGATGACACAGGTTTGTGTGTTAAATTGATAAGGTGATAAAACGAGCCAAGGTAAACATATGGCAATGTGAGATATAGAACATATCGAGATAGTAGTATCACTATAGAAGTGTCTTTTACGTGATAAAAGGACTTGCAGAAAATAGCAAACTGAATAGCATCCTTTAAAGCCCATATCATAGTCAATGAATTCCTCGTATTCATCACATCAGTGAATGTTCGAATAGTCAGTCGTTACTAAAAGGAGTCATAATCAGAATGAATTAAGATATAATGGGTTTGGAGAGGTAATTTTTCCTCTTGACATCCTAGACATAAACAATCTGCAAACACAGTGTGTTGTTAAACCTTTATTACTTTGTGGTGCCGACTTCAGGTGATTGAATTTCATTGTTCATGCTTCTTGAATTCATATAAGTTGCTTCTATGCATAGGTCTTTTGGGCATGAATCTCATAAGACACAGAATAAAAATGCTTTCTGAGATACTCCCAAGGTTCCCTTTCACCACTTTGTAATGTAAGTTTTAGCAAGATTATCCTTTACAAAATCAAATGTATTGTTTTATGCTAATTATCCCAAATGTTCTATAAAGCAATAAAAGTTAAAGAGGCACACATCTACACTGTTCTCTATTTCTCATAGGCTGCATACTTTAGGGCCGCGAATTTCTTAGTGATATTCGAGACCCTAAAAACGGGAAAAGTAGTTTCGAAGGGAATTTTTGACAGCGGTATAGTCCCCACTAGATATACATATTGGTTAATATACTGAGCCAGTGCGGTAGAACTAAAAATTTCATGCAATATTGGTATAGAAAACTAGGGAGTTTCTGATAGGTCTATCGAATGTCGAAGTCCCAAGGTTCAAACCGTGATGAGAGCATTGTTCGCTCTTCATAAACATATCTTCGACCCATACATAGTAGAAAACACTAATGGTGGCTAATTTCTCTCAGCTCGAGCTGCGATTGGTGATGATAAATGAGACTGATATAATTGTGTAAATGGTCGTGACGATGATCTGAACATCAAATTAGGAGCTTGTGAAATTTGAGTTGCAGAGATCTGAGATTTCACTGAATTTGTTAATGTTAGTAGAACCTCGTTCTTTTTAGTAATTTATACAGTCATAAAGTCTGCAATAGCTTGTCTCCGCCGCAAAGAACGATCTGTGTTCCCCTTCTCTGTGTGCAAATGTGGAGCGAAAGTGTGAGTGTCAAGATTTTATGGAAATTATGGAAAAAATACTTAATTTTCATGTTGCCCTATCAGTAAGAACGTTTGATGGCCATAATTAAGAGTGATGCCATTTTCCAACACCAAGATATCAACTTTCAAAGTTTTAAATCTCTCAAACAAAACCTTTTTATTTGATGGTGGATCCTAACTTAAGGATGCAAGGAATACTAAGAGAGTTTTGAGGAGACAATTTTTAGATTCAAAGGCCTCTAGTTTAAACACTACATACACTGCAGGTATGGTATTTTGCGAAACATTACAGGGATGTCTTTAGATATCTGGATTACGTACTATCTCCAAAACTTTTGTTTTGTGACATGATCACTTTCCCTCCTCATATACTGTCTTCTTATAAGAAATACAAAATTGTATGAGAAAATGTTAGGAAGATGAGTACTTAGTAAATCAATAATATAGGTAATCAGTAACATCGGAAAAGACATGTTATCGTGTGCATATTCGTGTATGCAATTATTTAGGGTTATCGGTCTTGCCAGGGAAACGTCCTAGTTGCCCGTCCTAATCTTCTGTTTATGAGCACATGAAACCCTCTGGGCACCATGGTTGCTCTGATGATTTGGACATCTTGTCTAAGTGATCGTCGACTTTGGAATTCTTCATCCGTGACTATCTACCTATTTCCAAACTAAATCCCGGCTGAAATATGGCCAATCGGACTTCTCTCTCTCTCTTTTATTGTTTTAACTCACTCTTTTTTGTTACCATCGACTTAATAACCTAGCGACATTTTTCTATTTTCATACCCCAGGTTTCGGTAATGGTTCTCGTTAGACCTATCTTCTCACTGGTACTAATTGCCCATGGTCCTGGCAGTGTCGCGCTTTCCTGTTGCTAGTTAAATTTCTCGATTGGTGATGCAACCTAGCAAAGAAAGCATAGAATTACATGAAAATAGAAATATGCCTAGAATTATCCATAATTTTGAATTAAAAAATTCCATTTCCACCTTGAACATCAGTTGCAAATGTACTGTGTTATGAACATTTACTATCACTTTGGATACTTTGATGAAAATGAATAACCTCATATCGTAAAACTGTACTATTGTACCTTGTTTTGTTAATGGTAAAGCAACAACTAATCAGCATACACCTCTCTCCTAAGTTAGGTTTTAGAAACGCCCCTAGTATAGCATGAATTGATTTAATGATGGGTTAGGAGTACTTAGATACAAAGTTTTGTACGCTCTACAATCTTGATATAAAAATTATGATGCCATGAGTGACGTTGGGCTTCCTTTAAACACCGGGAAACAGAATATGTAAACAGAGTCTAGTTCTGAACAGACAAGACATGTTGTTGGTGGGTTAAAAGATTTCGTGCCACTTTTTCGATCCTATTTGTATGTACTTATGACGTAAGGTTCTGATGAGTGCCACACGAAGATGCTTTCAGCCTAGTTACAACATATCTTACCTGTTCAGAACTATACTCGGGTTTTGTACTGCTAACAATCTGTTCAAGAATATGGTGAATTTCCCTTCAGAGTATTTCCAACCCAGGAATAAACCGAGGTATTCTTTTCGGCTTTCAAGAGTACAAAAACAATATTCAAAGTTTTATAATAATTGTTGCGAGGCGTTCACGTCGCAAACAGGTGATAGCGTGCTGCAGTGAATTGATCTCATGCCAGCAGTATTGACTACTCGTATGTACGGCTATCCTGCCAAAGAAGGAGGGGGCCACTTGACCTCATACAGGTATTATTTGTAAGAGACCATGAAGTGGTCAAAGGAGAAGCATCATAAAATAGGCTTCCAGTGGAATATTCAGTGCATCAAAGCTGCGATAAGAGTATAAAAGTTTTCCTTTGGCACACATTGTTGTAAACAATTTGTGTTTTTCTATGCATTGACATTATCTCCGGATATTGTGAACGAGCTCATCTTTAATGTTGCTGCCCTCAGTTAGATTTTCCTTATTTCACCAGTCATGTTGCTATCCTGAACTCCACGCAGTCATTAGTCAGGTACAGGCCCGTAGCTGGAGGGGCTAGGAGGGGCTTATCCCATTCCAGGAAGATTTTCTGGTGTCATATAGCCTCCCTGGGAAAGCTATACAAATATTTTCTTTAAAACATTTGTAAAGTCTAGGAGTCGCGAACAACTTGTGTAGAAATGCTCATTGCATTTATTTGGTAGCCATCTTTGACAGCCTTCTACTGACTCCCTGTGTTTGTTTTGACTGGAGCGCTGTTTGTTGACGGAGCGGTGTAGGTGGGATTTTTTTAGGTCATTTAGGGCTAGCCCCTTCCAATGATTTCTGTTCCAAAATTAACCCCCCTGGTCAAACGAGGTCAGCTACGGGTTTGGTCAGGTATCTCTCTAGGGGTCATTCAAAAAGTACGTACGCTCTGAGGGGGGAGGGGGTATCCCAAAAGCGTACGAAAGCGCACATGGGGGAG
>JAAAKL020008509.1:0-15859 GCA_010016065.2 Carybdea cf. marsupialis auct. non (Linnaeus, 1758)
GGTACAATCACTTATAGTAAAAGTTATAAAAATAAAGTAAAATGAGCATGAAAGTAGAATAAAAGGTGTGATTCTACAATTTTTAGATTTCTTGAAGATGTTTCATTGTAAATTGTACTTAAACCATCCATTATCCTGTCATCCAGTTTGTTGCCATGTTCAAGTAGTTATGGATCTCGCTGCCTTTGTGCATGTTACAATATTTTAGTAACTTAAAATCTTACATATTGTTTTGGTAATCAATATATGAACTCCCAAACCTAGAATGAAATGCCTCATTTATTTTTAGTCTCGCTGCCATGCAATGGTTGAAGAGCATGAAGAGGACTTTGAGACTTGGTGGTTTAAGTAAGTAATGGTTATTTGTACTGTATGTATGTATTGTTTATGATCGACAATAGTTCAACAGTCTATGATCCTGGAGAGTATAATCATCATAATCATCATAATTCTCTATGTTTAAAGTCACTTTTCCATGACTGCATGGGTTGGATGTTTTTTTCCAATGGCTCTCTTCCACTCCTTTCCTGTTCTGTGTAAGTTCGCAGTCTAGGCCCATTTGCTGTAGGTCACTCTCCATCACTTGACCCCATGTCTTACAAGGCCTACCTCTTTCCCAGTGACTATCAACTACCAAGCCACTACATTTCTTTACCCAGGTGTCCTCACCACATCTTTCTATATGTCCAAGCCACTGTAATCTATTTCATTGAATAGTCCTTGATCTAAGCCCAGATGACTTCTGGATTCCTCAGAGGATTTTTCTTTCTTTCAAGTTAACTTTCTTTGAAAGTTAGTAGCCTCAGTCAGTCTACCCTTCACATCACTATATTTCCTATGAACCCAGTGGTTGCAACCACTACAGAATATAGAGTTGCTGCCAACCACCTTTTCTTGCATACAGAGCAAGGATATTTGCCATTCTCTCTAGTGGAGACCTTGGCCCACCACTAATAATACACTTGGTTTTTATCATGTTAACCTGAAGTCCCTTTGTTTCCATGTTCTCCTTCCGCATCTTTAGTTTCTCCTTCAACTCATTTAGGCTCTCTGCAATAATTACAGGATCATCTACATACAAGAGCTTTCTTGCGCATCCAGTCCAAAACTCCTGTGAAAGAGACTCAAGAACCATTATGAAAAGCAGTGGGCACAGCACCGAACCCTGATAAACTCGTACTGTCACCTCGAACACACCACTGAATTCACCATTTACTTGCACAATGGATCTTGCATTATAATGCACTGACTACACTACCTTGACAAGCCATTCATCAACACGTAGCTTACAAATAGCCCACTATACAACATCTCAAGGTACCATTTCAAAGGCTTTCTTCTAGGTCAACAAAAGCAATGCAATAATGGAAAGTGGTGTCAGAGGTGCTGTTTCACTGTGGACTAGATCTTAAATTTCAAAACAGTGTTTTTTTGTGTTGGCTCTTGCAAAGGTTATTGGGCTCATGATTAAATTGTATGAATACAAGGTTCTAAGTCAACACCATGTTGTCATGTCTGTCCACTAGAAAGCCATCAGACTTTACCTTTCCTCCAGTTAGTTAAGATTTAGAAACCTTATAATACCCTGAAGCATTGTCCAATCACATGTCTAAGCAAACTAACTTTTTAAATAGAATTTGTGTAGTTTTATGTTATTTTTGGCACACACTCACGCTTTTCTTTGACTATGGTAACAATGGCACTTATTAGTAACACCATTTATACAAAACATTTTGTGCAGGCTGAAAAGAAGAGGGAAAGTGTAAATGTTCAGAACTTCATTTTGTACTGAGTGGCTTTAGTTACATTGATTATTTTCTAATGCCATCTTTACATCCAAATAAACAGGAAAAGAAATGAAAGTGGTCTTCACAAATTCTTGTGTATAGATACCATTAAAGGTAAGCAATGAATTTTTCCTCCTTTGATTGTATGCTATTTCTTTCAGATATTTGATAGTTAAAGGTATTGTGACTTGGTTCGAAATGGTAGTTATGATGATGATGATAGTGATGCTTATGACAAGGAGAAGGAGAAGGAAATAGAGCAATGCTATCAATGCTGTTTGAATCTTGCTCATTACTCTTCGTACTAAGGGAAATGAGATCAGTGACCAAATTAATGGAACATTATTGGAGCAAATGGTGAATGCATATCCTGATTCTACATATTGCTTTTTGAAAGGTGAAACATTGATGTTTCAACATCATTAGTAAGTACACTGTACATGAGATCATATCTGTACTAATAGCACTGTTTTACTTGGTGCTGTAGGCAGACAGGCATTTGCTAATTGGAGGAGTTGTGAAACTTATTGTAAATGGGACTTGTAGTATACATTTTACATGTGTTTTGAAGGGGATGTGCTACAATGGGTGCACTAACATTCTACTTTAGTAAATTTGGTGGTTTTCTTTTTCAAAAAATGCTTTTGTGTAATAGGTATGCGAAAAATCAAAATTTCACTACCCAGTAGTTAAAGGGGATCACCATGCTCTTTATATAAGACAAATGTTTTAATTATACTTCAATGATGTTAAGGCATTCTATCTTATATAGGTTTATTTTACAGGAGCACATGTGTAGTTTGAGCATTTCAAATCTTTAAAATTTCTGAAAATATGCCACTGTAAGCAATTTTTGCAGTAAAATACTTGAAATTAGTGCTATAGTTGCAAAAGGATAATTTTTTTACTTTCATCCATTTTTACAAAATAATGTTTTTGAAAATAGTACTTTTATGAAAACATATCATATTTAAATCTGCAAATTTTTAACTACCATTATTATAAGGTATGGTAAGGGAGGAGCAACAAATTTGAATTTTGCCAAAATATAATTTCCTTATGTCAAAATGGTGTACAGTAAAGTCAGGTAGTTTTAGAGTGGCACAGTATTTCAAAAAGAAGCTATGCACAAGAAATTACTAATGAGAGTTCTAAGAGCTGGTTCAAGGTGCTTTTACATCCAGTGCAAAAGTATATCATTGTTATATAGTCATTTACGATATATTTGTGCCAACTGTTCCATAATGTGTAGTTTTTAGTACCGTGCAACTTCTCATGAATGTATTCATCTCATTTAGCACAGTAAGTGAAATTTTTAAAATGTAAAGACAGATAGTTATATAATATGAAACCGACTATACATATTCCTGTGCATACACATGTACATTACATTTGGTGTTTAGCATAGTCAGAATTTTGATGTTAAGCAACTATGAATCAACTTTACTTGCCTATAGCATGTGTAAAGATGCACTATTTTTCTTCTTAATTTTTTAGTCTGCTGTCCAGATAATACATTTGGATCCCAATGCACAGGTAAGGCGTAATATGCACTGACATATTTTCATATGTAGAAGCTGTTGTGGGAAACCTTGTGAAAAAGAGGTAGCCAAGTTAAACAAGTCTTTTGGCCATTTCAAGAGAGAGGTGGAGAGATTACCTATATTGTAATATTGTAATCAAACTGTATGCATAAGGTTTCTGGATGTACCAGTCAAGTAGTTAATTAAAGTAACATTTGGTTCAGTACATATCAGTTGCAAATTATCCCCGACTGTTTTATTTTTTACACCCATTGCTTAACTGATTCAGACTTGCCCTTAGCTACACAAGCCCTACTCAGCTATTAGGCCTATGCTGTACTTTCTTGGGGAATGTCCCTGTATTTACTAAGTGGATCCAAATATGTACCACAAGGTGTTATCGGAATTGAATCTTTGGAAGTGTAAGCATAATACATCTTTGAAGATAGTGTGATCCCATCCAAGGACTAAGAGGTCTAAAATTCCAAAACCTATTGCCAGTTGCATAAGAAATTCTAATGGTGGCCTAATCTATATACATGAAATAAAATTCAGCCTAGTCTTCACAAAGACCAGTCTTGACTTCTGTTTAACAAGTACTTAGAGACTAGGCAACCAGAAGACCAGGTTAATTTGATCAGGATGTGACCATTATCATTCACTATCACCTCAACACGATGTTTCTATTGCAAGGCGTTAAGCATAGGACATGTTAACAAACTCAAACCTCAAAAAGATGTGCATCTTAAGTTACAAGATTCCACAGAGCAAGCCTCAACCATGAGGCTTCTTATCCAAAAGAGGGGGAATTGTTCAGGGATTATGCATTTGGACTTGGCTTGTTGATAGGAATGGGTGTTAATTGAGTAATCATTTCAAATGCTTCACTTGAGTAAATGACAGGTTGGAAGCACAAAGTAAATAAAAAATATTATGCTATATTAAAATACAAATGTTGTTTTGTGCTTTTCATATCAAATTACCATAAAATTTCAAACTATGGTGGATCAAAATTGTTGGTGATGCCCAGTGAAGAAAATTACTGTCTAAAAGAGAGGATGGGCAATGCTATAAGTTTGAATATTGCTACACATTCACATACTTCCTACTGTCAAAAAAATAAATTTGGATGTTTTATTTCCATTCCATAGATTGCCCTGGTGGATCTAAATCACCTTGTAATGGACATGGGACCTGCCAAGTAAGCAACTTTATTGTTGTTATTATTATTTCAGTTGTCTCCTCAGGATGATGTTATTCAAACAAACAAACGATTTTGTCCGAACTGATTTGTCCTGTTCTCATACCTTTCCAGCTTTCCCCCAATCGCAACTAACCTTTGTTGCACTTCTTTGTGAACTGCAGAGATGCCCTTTTCTTCTATTCGATACTTCTTTTCAAGCTTTGCTATGATACTTTCATTTTGCAACTCTTTCCTTTTCATTCTCTTCAATTGGCCTACTTCTTTGCTTTTCCAAAATTCTTTTCTTCCAATAAGGCGTTTAATTGTCTTTCTTTGCCATCACTTTATAACCCACCAACACTGCAACGACATTTCCAGCAGCCCTCAACACTTTAATAGTTTCTGTTATTGAACCCGTCTCAATTAGACCTAGTACTTTGTTCACCTTTACTGTAGCAGACTTTGCTTTCTTTCTGTTACAATTTGTGAGATTCGGAAGCCTTTTCTGAGGATAATATCTGATCTCATACAATACGTTTTGCAATAACTCTTTTTCTCCATCATTGAAGTTTTCAGTCTCTGCTCTTCTGAAAAGTTCATCATCTTCTCACCCACCATTCCTCTCTCCGTTCTACGAGCTCGTCTTCTCCTTGTTGCTGACCACCGAGGTGCATAACAATTGTCTCTTCTTCGAGTCCCTGATCTGTGCCACTTTGGTTTACAACTTCTTGCTGCCCTGCTGTCACATTTCCTTCCACGCGTCCTTCTGTCACTTCCTCCCCATTGCTTCCCCGATCACTTGTTTCTTCTCCATTTCGGTCTTGATACTTTCTTCGGATTTCTTCAATTTCTTTGCCAGTTAACCATTTGTTTAGACGAACTTGCCTGACTTAATCTGCTGATCGCAGCTCTGTGATGGGAAACACTCCTATTTCGTTCCATATCTGCTTTATTTTCTGCCTGTACCTTCTCTTTGTGGGTTCATTTCTGACCCAGCATTCAATTACAATCTTGTTTACCTCCTTTTGCCATTTCTTTTGTTGGTTTGTCTGACCTGTTGCATGATGACGAACTGAAGGAGCCAGATCAGAAACTCAGTGCCTGCGGGGCATGACACTTTCACCCGGATGGGTTCCAGTCCCATTGACGCCGTTATGTTCAATCGTATTGTGTGACATTTCAGTTAGTTTGAGGTTATGTTTTACGGTTTCCACCAACCAGTATTTTTATCGAGACACCATCTCTAGAAGGGTTACCGACCAAGGCTTAAGAGGCCCTTCTCCCCATGAGACAGACTTAACCCCGCTGGGTGTCATGCGAGAACTTCAAGGTATCGGGGTAGGCTAACAGGTACTACACCTTGCCCAAGGATGACCTGAAACTATGCATTACAGGGTAGAGTTGTTCAATTATCTAAGACCCCGAAGGTCCGCATACCCAAATTATTATTATTTGTTTTGTTGTTTTTTTTAATTTATTATGATGCTTTGAAACTAATCTAGAAAATTCGCGAGATTTCAAAGTCAAGAAGTACAAGGATCTCCGACATGATTTTATTGAATCTATGAAGAAAATAGATTTCTTTGGAGGTAAATGAGGAGGTAATACATGATGTGACACATAGTATCAAACCAAAGCATTAGATCTTAAATTGTAGGCAATTTTTATTTTGTATAAAAAAAGAAACCTGGAAGAATATTGAAAAGCAAAGAATTCAAATCTTACATGAATATTTTTTATTTCTGCTTGAAATACCTTGTAGGTTTTCTACTTAGGTACCCTATATACCCTTGCTATTTTTCATTCCAAGTAGCAATTGTTTGATTGGATGGCAGCTCTTTTATATTCTTTCGCTAATCTCTTCTCTTGAAAAGGATTACACAGTGCCTTGGATGTGAAATTATTGCCATTTAGAAATGTTATCCAATAGAGCTTGTATACATGCCGTGCGTGATAACAAATATGTTTGGAGCATGTAGTCATTACATTTGATGATAATTGCTTCTAAATTTTGGGATATTTTCACTGATTAGGGTGGAGGCACAAGAGGAGGAACTGGTAAATGTCAGTGTGATTCAGGATACAAAGGAGATTTATGTGATGAATGTGAGGACAATTACTATGAAACGGAAGATAAACACTGTGAAGGTAAGAATGATATCTCATTGGTTAAGATCTCACTGTTTTGAAAAGGGTCTAATGTATATAGGTGATTAGCTTAACCTTCTTGGGAAATACATCATCCCGTTATTGGCAAGCAGTGATGCCTTTTTAGTGATGCATGTCATTATCTATCAGTGTGTCACCATACAATCACATGATAGCTGCCTGATGCATTCCTGCAGCACAATATTGGGTAAATGGTCATGACAGGTTACATTTTCAATTATGTACAAATTCAGTGGTGGGCCTACAGTTTGGACCCCTTTGGGTCAGATACTGTGAAACTGCTTTCTAATCACCATTAAAGCTGAACTTCGGTGGATGCGTAGTTCATTCCCATGTGGAAGGAACCAGGAAGCGTAACCTTAATAACATGTTGGTAGGCCCACCATGGTACAATGATATTAATGTTTAGTTTACAAGACTCTGTTGCACCCCTAAGATTGAGGCTCATTAAAATATGTAAAAACTGTCTTTTATGAACATGTAGCTTGTTCAGCCAATAGCTGGAGTGGCGACACCATGGAGGCATTAAAATGGCTACCTTATGTATTTAGTAATACCATGGGTTCTGTATCCTATGTATTGACATCATTGGTTTTCGTGATGGTCGACTACTAGTAAAATATAGAGGTGTACAAATTTCGTGATGAAGATTGATTTGAAATTCGTTGAGTATTACAAAATCCGATTTGGCAGTTATGTACGCTATAAAATTATGCCATTGTGAAATAAAGTGTTTGCTTGCGCTTTATTAGCCGAATTTGAGATCTGACTTCTACGTTCTGATAAGCTAACAATAAACAATCTCAGCAATGTTCAAACTTTGGTTGTGTACACTCTTCTTTTTTGTGGTTTGGCACATTTCAGTGTCTCTCAGGAAATTTTATGACTTCTTCATTCAGTCTCGACGCATGTTTACAACTCTGTTTTACAAGCTTAGTGAAAGTAGCTTAGCAGACTAGCCATTCTCTCCTTGAATATATTTTTCTGCTCATTTAGATTGATATAATTTGACAGGGGTTGGTTTACCTAACATAAGTACATCTGACATCAACAACTGAGAGTTATTTACCGTACTCTATTGTGCATTTACACTCATGGATGGCCTCTCATCAGCTACAAACCAGAGTTACCCACAAAATCAATCTTATAGCCATCTTATAAAGCCAGGGCTAGGCCCATAGATTTGAGCGCTAGTCTTGTTGCAGCTTCCTCTGATTTGTTAAGATGTGAACTTGGGAAGGGACTATGATAAAGAAAATGCACCAGGCCCCTGTATGGCTCAGAATAAAATGACTCAAAAAATAGTGGTCATGGTACGCTGGAGCTGAAGTCGAGTGCCGGCTAGAAAGTGCCTTTCATGTGATGAACATGATGGCGATATCAGAACATTAATTAACTTATCTTTTTCGTTGCCTACTTGTGTTGGAACATAGTATGGCGCAGCGTAGTATAGTGAAGTATAGTATAATATGATATTCGTGTGATACAGTATATTATATATTTGGAAATTACGTTGAGTGAGGGATTCATTTAGCTTAACGTTTTTGTTAGACACTGGCCACGGAAATTGTCCGGAGTGAAGACTAAAACCTCTGCAAAGAATTTATAGGATGGAAAACAACACTTTTAGGAGTGACAAGTTTTAGCCCACTAGTGTTAGGCAAAAGGGGTAAATTTTAAACAAAGTATGTTTTGCCAAAGCACAGGCTTCTTTGCTTTCATAAATGTAGCTTCCGGAGCAAAAGATGAAATAGAGAACGCGCTTTTGCACATAGCCTCAAGTAATCCTCTTGGTAGTTATTGAGACAAGGGGTTTTTTTCAGTCAAGTGTACACCTATTGCTGAGTCAATATTAGGAAATACGAAATTCCAATGAGGAACATGTATAGCACATTACTCGACGCAACTTTTTTCCCCACAAATCAGCCGTTCAAAATGATAGTATTTGACAGTATTTTGTGATAAAACATAGCATAGTAAGGCTTAATACTTTAATTATATTTATATTATATGTACCAAAACGATTCTATTTCACAGCTTGTCATGAATCCTGTAAAGATACTTGCAGTGGATCCGGCCCAAAGGGGTGCGATGAGTGCAAAGATGGCTGGAAGGCAAATGAAGAAACTGGTTGCGCAGGTATGTTAAACAAAGGCTCATCTATCCTAGCTTAGATAGTACTTCTATGCTATGGACAGCAACGGAAGTGTGATAGCTGCATTTTGCAACATTTCGTTCTGAAAAAGAGGCTCAGGAGCAGAAAGTGTATCAATGGGCCTTGAATAAAGTAGTTATGTGGTAAATTGTACTGTATTTTGAAATCACGCCATTACCTCGACAGAATTCATTGATAGCTTCATCTGGCTGTTAGTGACTTTAATTGCTGTGTTTTCCAACTCCCTTTACACGCCACATGTTTCTAAGGGCAATATAGAAAAGCCATCATATACGTATTTATAGTGTATTTTCAGCATTCTTTTCCCAAAACGTTGTTGGATTCCCGGTGGCCATTATCAAGTAAACTAGACTACCACGGCATCATATTGATTTTAAAACTTTGTGGTAAGATTGTTCATTTCAACTATTAGGCGTAGATTTGTTTTTCAATGATTAGGGATCGTGTAGTTGAGATCATAGATAAAAAAATGTGTAAAATGAACGTGTTCTTGTACTTTTGTCCTCAGAATGTCGTTAAGCGACTAATACGTGGATCCGATAGAAGTGCTGCAGAAGCAAGA
Source organism: Carybdea cf. marsupialis auct. non (Linnaeus, 1758) (assembly GCA_010016065.2). NCBI lineage: Eukaryota > Metazoa > Cnidaria > Cubozoa > Carybdeida > Carybdeidae > Carybdea > Carybdea cf. marsupialis auct. non (Linnaeus, 1758). The sequence goes on from JAAAKL020008509.1 coordinate 9,401, forward strand.
CGGTGTTTCATAAAAAAGATAGTGAAGTGGCCTAAATATTAATAAATGGAGTTTTACTTTAAGTTGCTTAATATTATTACATTTTATTGGAAGTGTTGTTAAAATCTTTTATGAATGAGAATATTTTCCTGGCCCTTACGGTACAAAAAGTTTATAGACGATGATTTCCTATCACTATCATTAGTGAAGCATCTTTGGTACAGGAGAGGGTCATAGATCTATATGGAATAGCATGTATGCAGTATACCTAAAAGGATTATCTGGCATCGGAAGATATCCAATTCAAAAACTGTAATTTAGGAATTAGAAATATGAGCACTGGATGGCTTATAGTTTGGTATATGGCTTGAAGTAAAAGTTTACATAGCCTATAGTGAAGAGCCCAGGCTGTCAGAACATCACCATAATGACCAGACCGAGACGCATTTGTAAACCAGTGTTCGCAACATCAACATTGTGTAGAGACCTTGGCCACATCATCTTATTACTAAATAAGAAACTACAAGGAGTTCTTAGTCACGATTTAAAAGGTTTGATATCAGATACAAATATTATTTTGAGTACAGTTCTACACGCGAAGTATCACAATTTGTCACATAAACATTGGGGAGTCACCGGAGTAAAGCGCGTGGGGGAAAAAGCGATGTTTTGTTCTGTGCCATGCATCTCAAACGTCCTTGTGCTTACGAACTCGGAGTGGAATCAGTGAAGCTAAGGGTCGAGACATCGTGTTTAGTGTCATTTGATTCCATTTTAGGAGTCTCTCTTTTACAACCGGTTAATAGTCCACTACCAGTTCATGTTTGCATCTTGATGTAGTGCCAAGATTGGAAAGGTAAGCACTTTTAAACAATGATTAAGGTGAGACTAAGGGAAACAAGTAAGTATTTTAAAGTAAGTCAGTAACGGCAATGATAATAACAGATCCCTCTGACTGCCTTTTAGATATTAATGAATGCGAAGAAGGCAATCCATGTTCGGAGGGAGAATTTTGTGAAAACACGGAAGGGTCATACAAATGTACAAGTGAGTATATAACACATTTTTAACAGTTCATTTGAGGATGCATACAACATGGAGTTCATTTAATGTTGCATTCTGTGGTATTATATGTTCATATGCACTGTTATTGGAGTTGGCATAGGAGCATCCATCGGTAACTGTCTCGTAGTGACAATTAGATCACGACCAAGGCTTAGGTTGAGATTTACTGAGTGAACTGATGTCCTAAGGCCAAAACAACGAAATTGTGGCTTAGTAGTGGAGAAATCTGGCCAAGACGTTCACGATATCTTTAGACTATTTTCGAAAACATAGAACTTGAAACTATAAGTTTGTCAAAATATGCTATAGAAATAGGAAATGTGTCACCGACAGCAACAACGCTCTCCACAGTCACATTGCATAGCTCGAAGGGGCTACTCTGCGAAATTGCGTAGGAGTGAATGTCTATGACCAGCCGTTGAGGATTGGAACCCAATGCGACAACTACAGAAATAGAGTATGTTATTGTAGAGCTTTACGTCGCTCAGGTGGTAAAGCACAAGCCTAGAATGCGTGGGGCATGGGTTCGATTTTCGTTGGTGACATCATTTCCATTTCTGTTGGGTGTTTTCAAAAGTTTGCCTTTTAAGAATAATGCAAATAGTCACTGTTAATCCATGCTTTTCCCATATCCCTTTTCAACTGGCTTACCGATCTTCACCTAAGACGTTCAATCCTTCATCCATAGAGTGCCACGAATCATGCGAAGGTAGCTGCACGGGACCTGGGAAGGAACACTGCCAAGCATGCAAATCAGGTTACACCATGGAGGAAGGCAAAGGTTGCCAAGGTAAACCTCGTTGTGATACTTCCAGGGTTTTTGTATCGTACGGTTTGCAAGCAGCCTCGATCATCGTTTGCTTTGGCCTAAATTTTATCAAGCGGTTGGGAACCTATTTTGTTTGCCCCCTCTTTCGCTTTAAGGAACTGCTCCCTAGCCTTCCACCTCCACCCTCTTTTTGCTTTGTTCAAGTGAATGCCGGTAGTAAAAGTCAGTTGTTAAGCGCATTTTCTGTTACCATAGCAGAATAGGATGCATATGAATTATTGATTTATTCCAACTTCCTTATAAATGTAAATGCGCCCTGATGTGAGTCCGGAGGCTTAGCTACGCCCGGAAATTCTCGGCATTTCTTCCAGGAGAAGTTACACCATCTGGGAGAACCACTTACGAAACATATGTAAATTCCACTGATCGTAAAATTTTGCAACAGTTAATTCCAAGGACACCAAATAGCAGAACGCCGATAGCTGTTTGGTATCTTCGCGCAACTTTTACTAGAAACCCGTACGTTTATGCTTGAGAAAGACGGAGACATATAGATTGATGTTACAATCTGACATTGCATCCTATAATTAGGAACTAGCATGGCAGTTACTTTATTACCGCAGAGAGGCATGTGACTAGAAAAGAATGATGGAGACCCATAAGTGACATTTATACTTGATAACTATTGTCCGCCCGTCGTTATTCATTTACTATTTTCATCCTACAGATAACGATGAATGCCAAGATCAAGATCCATGTGCACCAGGCACATTTTGCCAAAATACCGAAGGGTCTTACCGCTGTGATGGTATGTAGAAACGTACATAATAAATTATTTAGTGTTGAACCCCTGGGTTCTCAACGCCATCTTGAGTATCAGTTGTAAATATGCATCATTTATTGTGCAGATCACTGCGTTTGATGACCACTACCCCCTCACGTCGGCTTTGACCAGAAGCATGTCATCAATTCAGTAACTGATAGTCTTGTAGTTGCATTTGGTATCATTACAGTCATTACAATACCACCCTTATCGACGCTGCTTCTACCACAAATGCCTTTACCTAGTTACCTCCGTGAACCGAATATTTGCCTGCAGTAAATCAAGGGACATTTGCAGCAAGTCTAATATCCCTGGTTTGTCTTTAAAACCCCCGTTGTTCGCATAGTGACCGATGGCGCTTTTATCCATCTTTAGAAAATTGTGTTGTTCCGCTTCATTTAGGCTGCAAAAAGGCTACGTGGCCTTCGATATTTTCATTGCTGCCAATGCAGAGAGTACTTTAACTGTATATTGATTGCATTGAATCATCGTTGCTTCATTTTACTCATCCACCGAAAAAAAGGAAATTTGTTAGTTCATTTTTGTTTCTTATGCTGGTCCTTACATTTGAGTAATTGATATCAGTGGCCTGTTGATTGCACATATGATAAAGATAAGAACCATTTGGTAATACGTGTTTGTTATATACCCCTCTCTGAGGAAAGTATCCAAGTGTGACTTAGAACGTATGGAGTTTCCTTGAATTTATTAATTTAATTGTTTTGCTACCCCAGTACTGAAAGGGACTTGGTTAGGGTCAAGATTGTTGTTCCTAACTATTCAAAGCGACAAACTGCAAATAATTCTGATTTTCTCTTATTTTCATAAGCATGTCATAGTTCCTGTGAGTTGGAATGCACTGGAGCAGGAGCAACAAGCTGCAAGGAGTGTAAAGTAGGTTTCAAAATGGAAGACGGTGAATGCAAAGGTTAGTAAAAGTAATAGTCCGAAGTGAATTAAAGATTCTGAAACCCTTTTTTCCCTAAAGGCCCTAGAGAGTCGACATTTCACAATACATTTGAAACACTGAAAAAAATCCAGAAAAAATAATAGGTCCTTTTGTTCGCACACACTTTACTCAAGAGCAAATCGATAATGCATGTGGATACACCATGTCATTTCATGTCATTCCCTTTGTTTTTCTACTGGTTAGTCATACCCTCTGTACCACCACTGTTGCGTTATAGCAGCGTCACTCGCTCTGCCAAATAGTTACCCATGAATCCATTCACTACTCATTAATACCTGCATGCCCCTTTGCATGCTCCCTTGCATGCTCATCTTGTATTTTTGCTGTAGGTTGTTAGACTGAATTTTTATTTGTTACATCTTGTTCGGTGGGGTTACAGAGGTGAGGTATTCTAGTACGTGTCCCTTGAAAGGTGGTAATATGTTTTGGTTTGTTCATAAGGCGAATAACTCTCTGTGGTAGCCAGTTACAGTGTGCTTGACTTAAATGAAACAGATCGATTATAGAAACATTGAAATACATGTTCTACCGAACCAGAGAAGCAACAGTGAAAAACAATAGTTAAACCAGGCATATTTGCCGCGTTCTTGGCATGATCACACGACTACATCCGATATTTATAATGCCGGGCAACTTGTCAGCTGATAGTTTAGGTACCCTAAGCTCTTGAAAATTGAGCTGGTAGTTTGAGTTGCCATTAAGACATTTTCTATAGAATAGGTTAATCGTACCAGATACTTTTCTATTAATGGCGCACTAAAATGGTTTTGTTTTCTAGCAAATAAAGAAATGCAACGGAACACGAAGAAACTATCAACCTGGTGGCTAAATTGCCGCCTGAAGTAAATTGCCTTGAAAAGGATTCTACGAAACATTCTTTAATTGATACTGTTATGATGTACGAGTTATTAAATACTATTACAATTAAAGAAAAATTAACGTACATGGGTACTCCATGGATTTCTATAGATTTGACGACTTTCTTGAGAAATTGAAACTGTACTAGGTTCGACGCTTTACCTTCATTTGAATGACTTACAGGACTACACGGAGACCACCGAGTTCCTTTATTCTTCAACGCTTGACACCACGTCTTGTTTGTCGACTGTAGGTAATTTGCCATCGCATCTGTCTTCCCGTGCATCTTGATTGAGGAAACCAAAACGTTCCAGGATCTCAACTTTTGAGCTATCACCTTCGAATTTTACCGTCCCAAACTTGGCCTCAAGTTAAAAATATATGGCCATACTTGCAAATGCTCTCGAGGTGGATTCGATTATTTCCTACAGATCTGTGACATTGTGACGCACAAATGTGAAACCGTTATTATTTATGCCAAGTGTCAAGAAACAAGGGGATAGACACCTTCGTGCTAATTTCCTACGAAATATTTTAACTCTTTATCAATGCCTTTTTTTCTGTAGACGTCGATGAATGTTTAACAAGTGACACTTTGTGCCCAAATGGACAACATTGCGAGAACACTGTTGGTTCACACACATGCACAGGTGAGTAAGCTGTTGCATAGATGTTGAAGGATGAGTCATGAAAGTATCATGTAGTATTACGAAACGTATGGCCCCATGTTCCTATTATCTGCCTGCTTTTTGAAAGTCCTGCCCAGAAGATTCTTCCAGAGTCAATGATAACTTTCGTCATCTTTTATCCGAAGACCCTATACATTTCCCTAAATTTTTTAATCTGTTCTCATTACAGTCTTCCCCTCGAAATTGCAAATTCCGTCGCACTTTTTTATACGGGTTGCAGGTACATACTGTTGTTCACTAATGTACTGTCTCGAAAGAAAATTGCCTTTAGTATAGAAACAGGCCTGGAATCGTATTTTCTCTTCAGAGAATAAAACGTTGTATACAGTGTGCTAGCTGCATATATTAAACACTTGTATTGTCGTCCGTCTTAAATTCCCTTTGTTGTGTATACCACTTTTAATAGCAAAGCAACATCTATACGAGATACAGTTCTTCGATTACCCGAATCTCGATTATTTGAACGCCATTTCGACGAAGAATTTAAAATAATCAGAAGTTCATATTCTTCATTAAAAGAAATTTATTAATTGATACGAGACACAAAATACAGCGATTTTGCGTAAACGTATTCAAAAATATCAGTCACGTCGATCAATTAACTGCCACTTACAATGATTTTGTCTCGACTGAAATACAAGAGCGAATTTTTGTGTCGCATGATACACATTTAACGACGACTTTGTACTAGGCAAAAAAGGCAATACGTCGTAACCCATATTTTTCTTCAGTTGTGGTTTTCTCTGCAATCACTGTTCACTTAGAAACACTGTTCTCTTAGAAACAGATATGGCACCTTTCGTCACTTTCCCTTTTTACTTGGTAACAGGCACAGTGCATCAGGTACTGTATAAATTTCGTATGCATGATGTTTTAAGATGATTAGTGATAACCGAAATGACCCCTTCTTGAAAAGATTGTTGGTGTTCTTACAAAACTTAAGAATAGCCAGGAGCCCTTCCGACCCCTTCTCGTATTATATTTGCATAACTGTAATCATCTCTTTTTTTACAGACTGTCATAAAGCATGCGAAACTTGTTTTGGACCTGGAAAAGACGGTTGTGTTAAATGCAACAAAGGATATATAATGGAAGAAGGAAAATGTAAAGGTACGTATTGATGGTGTTTCTCAGGTTTACAGTGTTTGAGAATGTGAGAAACGAGTACGTACACGGGCTTCAGGTAAGTCCGTGGTAAGGACCATTGAGGGTAGCATGATAGCAACTATTTTAAAACTGCTCGAAATAGCGAATTCATTTTGTACTAAAAAGCTTTTTTCGTCTGACACTCCTCAGAGTACATTCG
>JAAAKL020008510.1:0-15858 GCA_010016065.2 Carybdea cf. marsupialis auct. non (Linnaeus, 1758)
CAAAATAAGAGAAAAAATCAACCTCATATTTCAGGCTGGTACGTTCCAAAACCGAGAAGAAAACTTATCAACCAAAACGTGACATGCTTCCACCGAGCCGGATTTGAACCAGTGACTTAAGGATTACTGACAATTGATCTCTACAGTCCTCCGCTCTACCAACTGAGCTATCGGTGGCTGATCAGTAAGAATCAACTAGGTTAGTTCAGTTTGTGACTATCAATCGCTTACAACACAAAATAAGAGAAAAAATCAACCTCATAATTCAGGCTAGTACGCTCCAAAACCGAGAAGAAAACTTATCAACCAAAATGTGACATGCTTCCACCGAGCCGGATTTGAACCAGCGACCTTAGGATTACTGACAATTTATCTCTACAGTCCTCCGCTCTGCCAACTGAGCTATCGGTGGCTGATCAGTAAGCATAAACTAGGTTAGTTTAGTTTGACACTATTAATAGCTTACAAAACAAAATAAGACAAAAAATCAACCTCATAATTCAGGCTAGTACGTTCCAAAACCACAACCCTGTGCTTTGAAACATTCTGTTCTCATACGCTTCCAATCTTTGGGCTAAAGATGATTAGTGCTGTACTGGTTGAGATTTGCTACAAAACTCAATCTTGTTCTGATAGATTCATTATTAGTACATAATGTTTAAGTAATTGTTGCTGTCTAGTGTATTCGTAAGTTATGAAAGATTTTTCAAATTAAAATTCTCTTTTCTACTAGACTTTCTTCACTTTAGTGTGTGCAATTATGTTCTAATACCATGAATCTGACTTTCAACAAACCTGAGCGTAAACTATTTAAAACAACCTGATACAACTTCAATATGCATACTAATCATGTCCAACGTCTCAAAACCGCTACTATTGAATGAGCAGAAAGACATATTTTACCACGAGACATATTTTACCACGAGACATATTTTACCACGAGACATATTTTACCACGAGAGATATTTTACCACGCGACATATAAAACCGCCTTTAATCAGTAACCAGAAATAATTCGCACAAGTCTTTCCCTTCTTTCACTTTAACTTGCTTGGTAGTCAGAAGCCTCTACTTTTATTTTTAGATATTTTCATCACCTGTCCAGAACATGTTTTTATGTTGAAATTTAATCTTCAAAGAAGATTCTCTTTTTACAATCAAATATTCAAGGAAAAGTGCAGAGTATGCATTGTCTTACACAATCTAATTGCTGCATGCCACAAACTATGGCCTGAGGGCAAACCATTACTATAGCTGTCTCGGATTACTGATACAATCTTTTTTACCATTAAATCCATCCTTTTGACAAAAAGAATCTTGCCTAGATGGGTGATGACTCACAAAATAAGCAATCATATCTGTTATAACTTTTTTAAACAATCTCTCACCGCTGGTCATAGAAGGATCTACAGATATGGTTGCCAAGCTGGCAACATAAATAAATATAAAATTATGCATTATATACGTATATTATATATTATATACATATATATAATGTACAACTACAGATATGGTTGCTTATTCAGTATCATATATATGTAATATACAATATAAATATATAATTACTAGATTAAACTGCCAAGGTGTTCTTTGACTGTAAAATATCTTTTTATAACCTTCAGACTTTGGACCCCTCGAGCACCCCTCTTTTAGTGATATAGGTGGATAGCTAGCTAACCCAAAGAAATTCCATAGCCAATCTTGATCGGGTGCACTGTACTTTTTCAGCCATACATCAAAATTGTGTTTAACTCAGTTTTTTTAGCATTGTATAAATTAAGACTGTCTCAAGCCTCTCTTACTATGCTCCTTCTACTATCATGCTTCTTAGAACCCTTATAGTGCTATCTGCTTTCCAATATCACATTTTTACGTTATCCGTCGCAATACCGTGATTCCATATTCTCTGCTACTGAAATCATTACGAGCAGTATGTATGATTCGCTTGAGACGTTAGACGATTCAAAACTATGATGGATCAGCCATTCATAAATAGGTAATCGCACGGTAAGGATGCGGCATCATGTGCTCCTAGCTGACACGTTCGTCTCCGGGAGGCCACCAGACAATCAACTTCCGGACACAAGTAACCAACGGACAATCAGTCACTAATGGGCAACCAGTTTCCGGACACAAAAGTTCATCCCATGCAGTTCCCAACTGGTTTACTCGGGCAGTTTACACCAGGACACTCAAGGGTTCGAAATACACGAGGCAAGTTAAAATATGGAAAGATCCTTCAGCTAACATATTGTCTACCAACACTGCAATAGTATGCTGGTGACTATATTCTGGATAGTACATGTACAGTAGATGAACATTAGCCCGTTACTATCTGGTGTTTAACAAAAAGTGATATATGTCGCAACTGCGGTACAAGTTTCCAGTTTAAATGCATGAAGTAGAAAATAATCTGCGAGGTGATTTGTCAAAAAACGTACAGGAGCAAATAGTAAATGCCTCAAATGATTTTAGTCCCCAGTATAAATGACCAGATTGCAAACGTTCCAAAACAAGGATACGTCAAGTTCCAAGTCCATGGAACAATCTCTGGTCTCTTTTCTACCTAACAACATTTGCAATATCTTCTTTAGCTCTGTGTACAGTTATATTTTCCTTACAAACAGCTCTGCAAAACAGACATCTTCATTTATAATTAGTCCAACTTAGCTCAACTCAAAATTATGAATAGTTTATATGTATATATATCACATATTTATATACATAAAAAATGCGAACGAAAACAGATTTTGCCAATATTACCACCTTCTAAAAACTATTTTCAGGCCCTTCAGCGAAATTAATTTATTCTTAAAATGAGCAAGAACGCTGGGTAAACAATCAACCTGACATGAATAGTATCGTTAAAAACTTATCCCGTTGTAACAGAATATAAACAGATCGTGTTGCCTTCCATCTTCGTACATTCGCGACTTGAGAACGTTCTCTAATGGCCTTTGTACTCTCTGGCAACCTGATCCTCGCACTCTTGTTCTTTCTCACTCGCAAACACGCTGAAATTGGCTTCTGTTGTTGTTTTTCAGGTGACACAGTGCTTCCACGGTTCAGGTCATCTGACACAAACAGACCTGCAAAATGAGTTCTCGAAATGTCTTCACTTCCTCGCACAAAATACACTCCCTTGTCAAAGAAAAACTGGAAACCTTCCCTATGGTTATAAAACTAGCATAAATCTGACAATATCTTCAAAGCTCAACTTTCCTGATAAGATGGAGAAAAACATCATTGCGCTTTAGGAGCATGACTCAGCTTGAAATACGAACACGAGTCAGGAATGAATTTCAAAATGAGAGCTGATGTGAAGTATACACGTTCTGCATTAAATTTCTCCTTATCGTATGGGAAAACATGTAATCAATACAAACCTCGTTTAATGTATAGTAATACTTTAAAGTTCGCATGGGAATCAAAAACAGGAGCTATCACTGAAATTAAGTGTTTGTTAAGATAGTGTATTTGGTGCAGTCAAGTACACTATACATTTTGCAATTACTAAGTGCTGTCTCCATGGTACCTGACGATGTTTTTCTTCCTAAGCCTAAAGCCAGCTAAAAACTGAGCAGGGAGGGGGGACGCGAAAGATGACGGAAAATAAGGGACGGGAGAAAGGAACCGAGGAGAGACGGGGAAACATAGGGAACAGTGAAGGGGTGGAAGAAGTAGAAAGTGGAGATGAAAAAGCCCATGACCAGGTTAATGAAGGTGATGGATGATGATGATGATAATGATGATGATGATGATGATGATGATGATGATGATGATGATGATGATGATGATGATGATAAAGAAGAGGAAGATGATGATGATAATGATGATAAAGAAGAGGAAGACGATGATGATAATGATGATAAAGAAGATGATGATGTTAATGATGATGTTAATGATGATGTTAATGACAGAGAAGATGAAATCATGATGATGATAAATGATGATAAATGATGATGATGACGACGATTTTGCTAGTGATGATGAGTTGTGGTGGTGGTAATTATGATGATCCTGTTGGTGGTGATAATAATAATGAGGTGGAGGGCTGAAGGAAGGGGACAACGATGAGAATGATTCTTGAAACCACGGTGGTGATGACAAAAAACATTGATCATGGCACTTTCAAAATGTTAAATGTTTTGCACACAGCAACCACAGTTCAATTTAAATTTTCAAGTTAACTCTATGTGCGTCCTCATTTTCAAAATACAGCCTCGAACTTTGATCACCAATGAAACAACCCGCGCCAGTGTGTTATGCACTTGACTCTGTCAGTGGCTGGGTCTTCCGATAAGGACTTCCCAGACGTAAACAAAGGTTAAGAAAGAAGATCCGCTTTTCAACTTGTGGCTTTCACTTCAAAGGGATTGGGTTGAATACGTAATGCAGTTATCTCTGTATCAAAAGTCCGATTAGCCACGTGGCTTGCATACTTAAAAGCATTCAAGTAACAGATGGGGGCTTCCAGTTGGCAGAGAACGACATTCAAAAAGTGACCCTTATGTCAATTGTAGGATATATCTGTTTACGTTGGATGGTAGCATCTTCACACTCAAACGAAAACGGTCACTAAAGGCCAACGCCGGTAAACACGGGACTGGGGCAATTTGCAAGCTTTTCTGTATTTGTGGAGCGTCTAAGTCAAGTTTACCTGACAGCAAAAAAATGTGTACAATGCGGCTTAAGTGTGTTCCGCAAGTGCTCACGAGAACGGGAGATACGATCTTTTAAAGCATGAGATCTTCCTACCATGTCACGAAATAAATTGTCAGCTGTATTCGTCCACGCTATGTCATAAAAGCTCTACCTGAAGAAGGTTCACATAATGACATGAAGCGGATGGAGCTACTTGCTTTCACGCTGCCCATAAAAGTCACAGAGAGCTCACACAATATCAAGGTTCAAGATAATGTACTACATGAGATAAGCACTGTCTGTTTCTATGGATCCTAAATTTAATTATCAGCTGTTTCGTCTCTCCAATGGTCTGCTATCAAAGATTCAGACAAGCAAGAAAGAAAATTGATGGTTGGGAACACTAAACGATTGTTCTATTCAAGTTAAAGGCGCTTTTGTAGCCATACTATGGAGTTAATGTGGGAAGCACTCTGCGATGATTCTATTCAAGTACAAATGTTAAAAGAAAAGCAACGCATTTTAGGCTTTTAATCGTACCGAGCTGATACAGAAGCCCTCAAGTCGGCTCCAGAGTGACTTGAGTCCACCTTTGTCGACTTGACGATCTTTCATAGTGTTACTACATTAGCGGTGGTGTGCAAAGTCTTTACGTTAATAGCAGATAATAATGTTGTCACTTCTCTAAGTTAAATAGCCCAAACAAAACGACATCCAACACGCCTCTCTAATACCCCTGGCACCCGCTTTGTTCGATGTAGATGATACTCAGCATTAAGATAAACAGAACTCGTGAATTTTAGCAGTAGTTATCTTAACCTATTCCTGTAAGGGTCGTGTTCCTCAGGGGCAGTACCAGAAGTACGGGTGGAAACAGCCGTTACGGTGGTTCTTCTTTAGTAAACAAAGTTACTCAGCCTTTTTTTCATCAAACTTTACTGAATAAAAAGATCAGCATGACAGAAAACCCGGGAGAAATACCCTCCATGAGCCAATCATGCCACGTTATGACGTCATCATTTCTGGTTTTAGTTCGGCAGTTGGAAGCTAGATAGGTTGCAAGTAATATTCAATGTATCCTCAGTGGCAACACATATATAACTGGCAAAGTAAATCAACATTTTAGTATCATGGAAAACCATCAACACTTTTTATCACAACAAATGATTTTGTTTGAGGACTTGAAATTGCTTACGTACCTCTATTTCTAGTAGGGAGAACTGCCACCAGGCCCTTCGTGTCATGTTACGATTGTAAATTTACATGTAGCATACGTAGGCGACTTTCATAGTGTCCTCAATGTCGAGCGTATTTTCTCGACGTTTCTCCACAACAGGCTCCCCTGATAAAACCAAATTCGCGCGTCTGTCCTTTTCGGTTGGCTAGCGCCTTGGAAACTATTTCTACAGTTTTAGTAGGTCCCTTCTGCCATTTCCTCTCTTCTGTTGCTTTTGGGGTTTTTACCGTTTTTCTACTCGGGTTCTTTTTGTTGCTTGCTTAGCCAAAACTACTTCAGACTGAGCAGTTGCTTCGTTTTCTAGAAAGATTTGAACCTGACGCTACTACCAAAACGATGCTTACAAAAACTTAAGCGTGTAAACGTATATCAGTGAGATTTTCTAAACAGAAGCTAGTGTCCGTTAGTGCATTTTCGGTGAAATTTGCGATTAAATTTAAAATGAAGGTGACGATTTGAAACAGTTTAAAAGCTAGTAAAACTCTTGCCTAAGATACATTAGCATGGCTTCAACTGTTATTTATTAGAGTGGTAATTCTCGGCCGCCCTCCCCCCAGTATCTATAAACTATCTTTACCATAAAACTTGACAGTTTACTAAAAAACATATCTTGGTCCAAGCTCTATTTTGAGTCTCTCTGTTTGGCCGCGACATAGTCCAAACCAACTTCGAAATCGTTTTGAAAATAGAAATTACAGTAGTTTCGTCGTCCATGAAAAAAAGGAAACCAAGATACTACTGCGCATGGAATGCTTTAAAGCTGAGTGTAATGTATGATAACAAAGAAACACAAATTGATATTAGACGACATACTAGACTTGTCTTTTAAGGCAAAGTAACCTTGCCAAAAGCGAGATCAAAAGTAACAACCTGAATTTCAAATTAATGAGTACCTGCGTGAAACAGGAGACTAGAGGAACCCATTGACTACATTAACAGAACCCAAGCTGTGTACTGCGCATGATCATTGGTCCCAATTGTGCATCGAAAATAGATCATAACAATAGCTTCAGTTCAGTTGCCGATGTAAGTTAATTTATGGGCAAAAATTCTAGTTCGTGCATTATCCCATGCCAGGAGGAGGATGTGACATTGCTCCATTGAAAACTCTAGTCACGCTTTTGCCTCTACAATAAAAAGGAGCGACACTCTCTACAACGTGACTGGATATTATTACGTGCGGTCTAAAAAGTGCTTGTATGCCAGCCTCTGGCAACAATTCTAGTTTAAGAAGAAGCAGAAAGAAGGAAACATCGGTATAAAAACCTTGAGGCGTGTTCAACTACCTGCAATGCCATTCATGCCGCGCAATGGGTAACCAAATCAGCTGGATCCCGCATTACCTGCATGCAATCTGATCACGCACGTGGTATCACTAATGATACCTTAATCTACAAGCAAGAAGTTGTGGAGCCGGCTCTTTATCAAGACAATATATCCACCAGAAGAACACGCATTTGTTAAAACAAAATGTTCAGTTCAAACCCGGTTCTGAAAATTTCCAAGCTGAGGGGAAACTCGCAGTACTTGAAAATTGTTCTTCGGGCCTTCTTTAAAATAAAAAATTTGAGACCCTGGCATATATTTTCCACACATATCTTCTTCAGTGACATTTATGTCAACATGGGGGGCCATTAAAGGCGTCAAAAACAACAGATCAGTTAGAGCAGCAGTTATAATGACTACCTGTAGATTCAAAACTGAAATAAATTGTAAGGGATTTCTCCGTCTCTTTTACAATTTTCAATATAACTCCGCTCGTCCAATTTACAGTACCTACAGCCCCATAGTCTTACACATTTCTAGATACTTCTTTTTCTAGAATATCTGTGCTCTGTGCATAAGTTTCTGACCAGTCTTGATGTCGCACAATTATTTCACAGTTTTACAACATGCCTCTTATCAACCCTTCCTTCCTCTATAGGAAGTCCCATTTTTACTAATAAACAAATGATATTGTTCATGTTTGGACAGTTTTCAACTTTTTAAACACTACTATTTTCATTATAAACTTGTCTCCGGAAAATATCATAACTGTTTACTCATTGCATGACGTCACCACACCTAGATCTTTCGTATCCTGTCTTTTTTCGTGATATGTACGATTACTGTTTTTTGGCAATCGTAATAAAAATACTGACCAGTTCGATTCAAAACTGACGCCGAATTGTACAATACGTTAACCAGAAAACGGATTTCGTGTAAAGCATCCTAAAGCATCCTACAGCTCCCTACGAGGCGAAAAAGCTCGAGTCGCAATAGAAACAACAAAACTTGAGAAAACTAACAGATATTTATAATTTAAATTTTCGTGATTAAGCATGTGTATATGTCACATACTGGACTTTCCTATCAGTCTCCAGAACTTGAAGTCTTGCTTTAAAAGGAGGGAACATGGAATAGAATGCTATATTTACAAAAGGCAGTGAGCACAATGCCGCAGCTTTAAGTCTTCGCTAGCACAGAACAGTCATTGCTAGTCAGTGTACAACGGTGATTCTGAGCCTCGCTTTGATTTAGTTGCTCGATAGTCGAATTTGGCGCAACTTGGTCGAAGAGAGTTAATGGGCCGGAACATAACAAACCATTATTGCCTTGTTTGCGAGTCAAGTTGTGAATTGACTATCTTGCGGATCAAACTACTCCTTTAGCTGAAATTATGCCCAAAATCGACTTTCAATTAACTACACCAAAGCTAGGCTCAAGATCTGTGTTGGACCGATATCAACTACGACTGCTCTGTAGACTTCAAGATGCGATGTTCTCACCCGCTAAATTAAAAAAATTGCTTCAAATGCGATGTGCTTATTCAATCAATATCTGAGGATGCACAAACGTATTGAATTTTACAAACTTGACATTGGAGTGAGCAGATGGTCGTTTTCAAATCGCATGCAAGATGCCTACATCCAACTAATATAACTGCAAGCATCAAACTTACGCATCACTCTCTCCCTCTATTTACAGCTCTGACACTGTTAATTTCGTTTGGATAAATCTGGTAATGTAAATGATACCATGTAATACGTCCATGCGTGCACGTCAGCTATCGTAGTTTCCTTCTCGGCCTTCTACTGACTCATTCAAAGCTCATCGATCCACTGCCTATTTCAACCAGTTTCAACAATCAAACACTTCAGTACATTTCCAAGAGTGCGCCACTCGACTATCACTCCTGGTAACTCTGTTAATAAGGCATCAAAATGACTGCTCCTTTCAATGTATCTAATCTACAATCCGGTATCCTCTTAATGCCTGCCTCGAGGCCCTAGCCCAACCATTGGTCATTTTTAACCTGCAAGGGCTTTCATGTAGTTCTCTTTAGTACATCGAACGTGAACCCCTGGACGATTACATCATGACACGCAACAAATAAAACAAACAGGAATAAAATCACAAAGTGCAACATGATGGGTTTTCTGAAAACGACAATGGACTATAAATTCTATAATAGCATGCTATAAATTGTACATATTTAGACCCTTAACATCAAATATTTGTTCCTTCCAGCCCTTTCCACTAGTGCTCCTGATACCCTGATTATTCAAAGTCGGAAGTTTCTGATGCCATATACTTATTCACCAAGGAGCAAGTACGTGTGGACAGCGATCTGTGATGCCGAGAACTGATGCTACCTCTATTTGTAGTATCTACCTACGACTCTTTAAAATTTAACAAAACGCAATCTCGGTACCTGCCTTACATCAATTCAGCCCTTTGTTTTGGTATCAATCTGCATTTCACAAATGATGAAGCATTCCCGGTTTTGCCTCCATATTTTTATTGTTATCATGTCAACAAAAGCACACATCACATATGGTCACATTATGGCACCAGTAGTATTTCTTACATAGTACTGACCCTGTAAGTAACAACGGCACCGGAAAATCATGTATATATATGGCAAGAGACATTCATATATACATATATACATATATATATATATATATATAGATAGATAGATAGATAGATAGATAGATATAGATATATATTGCAAGAGACATTCATATATATATATATGACAAGCTTTCCCTAAAGGCATCATCTCACGTTGAAAACATAAGAATTTGCCTGCAATAGAGCAATTGTTCCGAGTTTAGAGTACTTCATTCAAAATACTTGAATTGCTAAGACAACGGAAGTCGTTAAAGAAATAAAAGATAACTTTTCTACTACAGAAATGTGAGGTCACAAAAATTGTAAATTTATCTTACTTAAGTGCCGTACCATAATACGTATCTAAAAAAATTGTTCACTATCTATACATAACTTACTTTTAATTACAGAAATGGCATTGCGTTAATAGTTTGCCCGGTTTTTAAGTTTTATTGGGCATGTGATACAAAGAGCGAGAGATTTCCATTCTTCCGGAGGAAGCTTTGGAACCCTCCATGAGAAGCATAACATGGTTGGCAGAAAGAACGACTTCGTCAGCCTAGAGCAGATCTATGGGGACCCAAAACTTCACCTTGCGTACTTAACTGAAGTCATGATGAATAATCTTTTGAAATTAAATTAGTTCGCAGTTTTGTTTACACTGAAATCTCGAGCGCATTCCGTAAAATTACCATGAAACAGCATGTGCTGCTTTGAACGTAAATAAAAAAAAGAAATTTAGTGCTACTACAAGAACAGAACCCTTCACAAACATTTCCCATACCCAAGCTCATACATACAGATATGAGCGAATCATATTTTCTCTTTTGAACAAACATGGCAAATCTTAATTTGTTTACAATATTTTATTTATTTTTTAAAACTTACGTAAACAAGCATGGCAAAAATATAAACCACGTTTCATTCTTTTTTTGCTTCTGCTTACATCTCAACAGTAGCATTCGCTTCCATCACATTTGTTAAGGAAGTAAAAAAGATAAACCAGGAAATCGCCATCCGCAAGAAACCCTGAGGGGGTTACCCTATCCGATTAGAATAACAGCACATCAAACGTTAACTATTTCTTAAGAAATGGAATTTATGGAACGGCAACTACCTTCCGACATCAATGAGTCGTTAACAAAAACACAAGAACTCTGTGTTTACTGTTATGCACAATGTACAACAAAGTGGAAAATAAGCTGTTTAGATTAAATCCCATCTGCAATCTTAGTATAACAATATGTATTTTCGAGTTGAGTTACTGCAATACTTGTCCTCTACTCTTGTTGACAGATTTGTTACTTAATCGCTGTACACAAAGCAATGTTGAGTTCATATGCTACATGCATGGGAACAACAATACAAATATATATCGTCTTGAAACTCAACATTGCTCTGTCTACAGAGTTTGTTACTTAATCACTGTACACAAAGCAATGTTTGAGTTCACATGCTACATACATCAGACCAAGAATACAAATACATATACGTATATATATATATCATGTTCAAACATATGTTCCCTGATTAAATGACCAAAAACGGGTTCTTAAGTATCAAACATAGAAAACGTAATGTTGACATCACTCTTCTCTCTAAATAGCAAGCGTCGAAATTACGGCACAAACTCATGGCAAGCACAATTTTGCAGAAATTACTTCACGTTGTTCCTTCATCATAATCAGCTATCAATGGAAGTGTGTCGCTGCAAAACTGTACAAAAAGAAATTCACTGCTGCCATAATAAAGACAAATGGTGGATGGATAGATGTATCTTAGTACATTATCTGAAAGTCACCATCACCTGTTGCCGGAAAGTCCTTCATTGATTCCTATGTTAAGTAATTTCCCATGCTGATTATATTTTAAAATTCTCCAACATACCTCCAAATTCTCTTTACCGATATTGTTTACTGATGTAAAAAGAAACTTTACACTGAACATCTGGTACGAAGTTATGGGTCCGATAGCATAAGATAAATTCCAATAGCTACAGGCAGAAGTACAGGCACAAAGCCTTTAAGCTTGATTAAAATTATATCAAGAACAACTGACTTACCTTCGCTTCAGACACGTAGGTATACTTGGCTCTGGCAGGCATACAAACAAATGGCCTGGATCTAACTCCAGGGAGCGATATCGTATTTCCTTGATTTCCTTCAAAGGGAGAAAAATGATGGAGTGTTTTAGGCATACAACTTCTGATGAGAGTCATCACACTAGCTAGAACTTTACGTTGATAGCGTCTCCTGTGCTATCATCGTCTCTCCTTACGTCAAAAGATATGTATAACAACACACTTGCTATCGGGAATGAACAGCTTCGCAGAAAAACACGTGGAGAATACAAAGCTACTTGGCGCAGACAGCGAAGCAACAAAGAATTTGAGCTTGATCGTTTGGAGGTCACCCGCCCACTTGATAGGACAAAGCCCCGTCAAAGAAACCAGTAAATGAGATTTTTTCTGCATGAATGGGAAGAGACAAGTACAATAATAGGTTTGTAAAACATGTAGTTTCTCTCCCTATTATGCGCCCAATTTAAAAGATCACATGATCAGTGGAAACAACAGCTTCCATTTGTGGTGTCTCGTAAGCGACCAATCGTCAAAAAACCGGCGAGGAATGTCCAAGCGCATCTGTAAGCACTGTTGCTATTGTAGATCTTGCCGCTTAAAACTACTTGCGGAACAACTGTGACCGTAATCCCGTTCGATGTCAACTATGGAGCTTAAGAGAAGCGATCATCGCTAGTTCAAGACTAGACAGATTGTTTGCATCACAATATCTCATACACTATTGTAATAGGCAAGCTACAGGGCCAGTGTCCTGTGAAATAAGCCTTATAGAGTTGTCACAGTTCACTCGAAATGTTCAACACCGCAAGAACATAAATAAGAATTGTTGCCCATCCCAAATGATGTTTTCACAACAAGAATTGGACCCCTATTCATCATACTTAGGCACTGCGGGGCTCAAATAATATAGCATAGCAACATAGAATGGCAAAAGAAAAGAATAATATAGCATAAAAACTACTATAACTTAGGCTAAACTGGAAACAAAATAAACAAGAATAGAACTGAATGGAATTTAACTAAATGAGAGCAGAAGACAATACAACAAAGAACTAGGGTAGTGAAGCAGACGACAGTGAGTCGAGGACAAAAATGAGAGGGTAGAGAAGTGAGCAAGGTGGGAAAAGAACAGGCAAAGGAGACGAAAGCGCAGAGACACAAAAACACAAAGCAACGAAAGAAGATTCCATGGAAAAGAGGGCACAACGAGAACGAGCAAATAGTAGTCAAGTGTGGTGCGTAGGAATAGGATACGAGAGAGCAGGAGGCAAGGAGAGCATGACAGTGTGCAGTGGGCAGATAGAACGTGCAACTTACACCTACAACAGTGTAGAATGGGGTCTATGTTATCAACACAATAAATTACAAGGAACGAACTACTGATGATAACAACTCATCATGGAGGTGATGGTGATGATGATGATGATGCGCCGATATTGAAATCTAGCAAAAACAAAGTACCCTCTTGAAGCTCCACTATAATACATATCCCTATAAAACGAGTGCCTCCCCCGGGGACAAAATTGAATAACATCTCTATACCAAACGAGACATCAGACACCTGCTCGAGTGTACTGGGATGGAGGGTGGGGATGGCATAATAAGTAACAGCAGGATCAAACTCTATATCAAAATGAATGAACCCTTTTTTCTGTTCATTTAACGCTGATCAAGTAACTGACCATGGATACCCAAGCCGCAGTGAACGTTGACTTTATATTTGATAAAAGGAAGATGACGAAGCTGATTGTAATGTTACGTAAATATTCAGGATGAACATTTCCTCTCGCTTCATTTGTCGAAGGAGAACCTTTCTTTTCGAAACCTTCATGAGTTATAACGCACTCCCCCTCCCCAATTTTTGCTGATTATGTAAGCTAATCTTCTGAATTGTCGCACTAAATCAGGCTTTTTTATATGTCAAACTGTGTCAATCCCTATTTTTTGCCTTACAACTCAACTTGCAACCAATCCTTGAATAATCTTACACATCCATAGCAATCCATGTGATTATCGTATCTAATAAACTTTTTACAAATCCGTTTCATGACAATGAAGCAAAGGGAAAATATAAAACGGAGTAAAAGCCTCTACGAAAGTAAATTCTGATACGATACTTTGGATATCATCGACTTTGCATACTATGCGGTGATTCTTGCAAAGCGGTTTTATATCTATCTTAGAAGATACATATTAAGATCACAGTGTATGCCGTATTACGTTTATTTCCGTTTCAACAACTTGCACATGAACCATGCAAATTTTTTATTCATAAAGATTTTTAATAATCCAAGCTATTAAGGTCTTCTGAAACACCAAGGGTCATGTACGTCTTCGATCACTGTCATTTCGGGTTCTTATATGCAACTACGTTTGAGTAGCCCCTGTACTCTTTTGACAAATGGGGAGGCATACGCTGCAATATGGGGTGAAACTTGAAAAAATTAAAGGCAGCTTAAAGTAGGGGTTGAATATCAACAAAAACATATCATTAGCCTTATAAAAACAAGGATGAGAAAGATATAAATCTACACCAAAACAGCCATCCGTGCGATCCTAAGAACACTCCAATTGTATTTAAGTGGTTCTCATCAGACGATTTTCGTATAACAGCGGTTTACCTGGCTTTCCAAATCATTGGCTGCACAGCTGTTATCTCCAAACATTAGCACAAACTAGGCGTAACTCACGGCACACCCATAGCTCGAGTGTGAAACCGTACCATGACGAATGCTGCTGGAATGCTAGCGCGTGTTCCAGTGCTGGTTTGCATAATAAGCATCAAGAGGTATTCTTCGCCATTTGTGAAAATTGCCTCACAAAGAGCAATCGATGCAAATATCAACAACAGTGGGCGGTATTTGTAGACAATAACACCGCTCTCTCTAACTCTGCGTCTGTCTTCATACCACAACAGACAATCACATTGTTTTGCGGTTTCACGACAATTTGCAAACTAATCAAATTCCACATTTTCCATTGCACCATGAAATGCAATAATAACACCTAACTCCGACTGACAAAAACCTAACAAATAAAAATGCTTTTATATTCTTGAATTTATATCGTAAAATTCTATCACAAGTTTACATAGTTTTATCGAGAAAATGAAATCAAGCCACTCAAGGAATCCAGTAGCAAGAAGCAATCTGAAAATAAGATCTCTCGAAAGCTTGCAAAAGCAAGACTTTTTAAGTTGTCGCTTTCATATATGTGTTTACTTGCGGCTTTGCATCTGTTCTGGTATTAATACATATATGTATGTATCATTTTACAATATATAAGATATATGCATATATGTATTATAAAAACTGTAAACTACATAGTTAAAAGCATAAAAACATATAAGGGAACTACAATGCCCTGAGGCGACCGACGAGCTTTTGGTTCTACCAACCTGCTGAACTTCAGAAAGGTTTTTATCAAGCGAAAGCTCGTCGGTTACCTCAGGGCATTGTAGTTCTCTCACATTTATAAATATATATATATATTATATAAATATATATTGTATAATAATATATACATATAATATAGAAATCTAATAGGCGTAAAAGA
Source organism: Carybdea cf. marsupialis auct. non (Linnaeus, 1758) (assembly GCA_010016065.2). Lineage (NCBI taxonomy): Eukaryota > Metazoa > Cnidaria > Cubozoa > Carybdeida > Carybdeidae > Carybdea > Carybdea cf. marsupialis auct. non (Linnaeus, 1758). Next base: position 15,393 of record JAAAKL020008510.1, read on the forward strand.
TTATGTCAATTTTTTTGAATTTAGTCGAGACAGTCCTATATTAGAGAGATTTTGCACTACGTATGTGAACTACTTTATGCACGCAAACTACTATGCAGGTATATTTTTCTTAAATATTTAATATACATAGAGGGCCCCGCAAAAAAAAATCCCATCGGGTCCCGCGCCTGTTCGATCTGAGACTGTGTGGTAGGAAAAAAGAGAGGTTAGAAAGGAAAAAAGAGAGAAAATTGCTTGAAATGCACAGGAATCAGGAAATTCTCCAGCATTTTACTTCTTTAAGGAAAAATGTAAGATGTTATCCACCCTCCCTCTAAAGAAAAATAAAACTGTGTACCTACTTCAAACAGTTAACACATCAAGTGATGTTTGTTATTGAGAGCTCATGAGCTTCCATTCGTGAATTCATCCATGGCCGACAACCATAATTGTAGACTGTTTTAGCGGTTTTTTCAGAAATTGATTG
>JAAAKL020008511.1:0-15857 GCA_010016065.2 Carybdea cf. marsupialis auct. non (Linnaeus, 1758)
GGAGGAGAAGAGGGAGGAGAAGAGGGAGGAGAAGAGGGAGGAGAAGAGGGAGGAGAAGAGGGAGGAGAAGAGGGAGGAGAAGAAAGAGCGAGAGGTGGAAAAGATTTTTAGAAGGGGATGCATTAAGTGACTTACTTGTAATCGTACAATGTAACCATATCATTTTGCTCCTCCTGCTTTGGAAAGAAGCACCAATACACTGGCGTCTTCATAGTCTCATTAAATTACGTGCATTCGACAAATCAGAGGTGGTCTGCAAGCCTAGAGCCATTATCCTCATGATACTGATTGGATTTTCATACGTAGCGCTCATTCCAAAATGGCAATTACGAGTTGCAGCAATCAGAGTTTGTACCCCTCAGCGCAGTACTTTCTAACCCGTTTCAATACACCCCCTTTGATATCTTCTAATTGAATCCATTAGAAACTTTGGTACTTATCAACAAACCAATTCGCTGCGGGGACGCTTTTCTTAAATCCCAAAGAGGCTCTTAAATGAGCATATGCAACCTCAAAGAAACTGCCTTGGACACGACCACAACGTCACAACTACTTCTCTATGATAACACAATCTTGCATTACTCCATCCATATGTTATTGATCTACAGTGTTCAGAACAGTCCCCACCTCCCTTCCCTTGCAACTCTGGAGATACATTGTTAGTGACCTTGAAAAACTCAAATCTTTACCTTACGGTTCCTGTAACTGTCTAAATCATTTTCTTCCTGTAAATCCTGTTCATAGTAATACAATCCTTCATTGATAGCCTGAGCAAGCTCTGATGTCATTTTCGCCCTCGATGTAAAATGCCCTGTCCTGTCGTGCTTCTTTGGGGGAGGCGGGGTCTGTGTCACAATCACGATCTTGCTTATAGCATAGTCATCGATTTCGTCGTCTGATTCATCCGTCCTGTAAGGCGAAAACAGTAAACAACGACATTTTTACTTATGTTTCTTGTTTCTGGCCCTTAAAACACGCACGTTAAAGAAGAGTATGTCACATTAGATGACAAATGAATAAATTTGAATACTTCTTTTAAAATTATCAAACCAAATCAAACTCCCCTTTCTTTCGCCATGATATTAAAATATCTCGGTCCGAAATTAATCGTTCTCGTCCTATAGATGCAAAATCCAAAGCACCTATTTCCTTCCTGTCACAATGTTCTTCAACCTTCCCCTTCTTGTGTTAATTTTACGTATTGATTACATAAGTTGTATTAGCAGCTGTCACGAAACGAAATGCCATGACCATGAAAACCTGAAAAATACCTTCTGCTTCCAATCGCTCTTGAGTGTCGACTCAACAGTAAATGACTTAGCGAGATTACAACCATTTGTGGGGTAAATGCGACGAAGTTATACTTAAGTAATTGCCTAAATCAAGTTACAATTGCCTGCCTGAACAAGTGGCATACAAACTGCAGCAATGGTTTGGAGAATTAAGATTCAACTTGATGTTTAATTAACTGGCGGCCAAAACTAATGAAGGTCTCGATTTATCTCGAGTGGTGGGGTAATCGATTGTCCCATTTTACACTGCTCTACAGTTACTTTCACTGCAAAAAACCAGACCTACAGTTAAGAAGAGACATGAAATCGAGGCATCAGCGTCTCTTGTCTAAAGTTCACTCTAATCATTCACAAGCCCAAAGGAACGCAGACAGCGGTAAATTAAGGCGGATTTCTACAACCAAACTTTTGCTTGTCAATTTCGACCAGAACACTCACAAAGTTAAACTATACTATCAACAAACCAATCCTTCATATAGTAGTAGATGGAATATCACAGTATAGTTGAAAAGGGGTCGCTAAGTGAGATGACAAATTTCCCCTGGGCACAACGGAGTCGAACATTTACCTACTTATTATTGCTGTTGTTGTTGGGTTCATCAGGCTGCATTCAATTCAATCCTAGTAGAGAGTTCCTGTTTGGGCAGGCTATGTGAAGTCAGGTTTATAATATGGTTCACTAACTCCTAAGCCCACGCAAAAAGACGATCACCCAATCGAGATTGAAGGACTCACTTCAAATATTCGGATCTTTCCTCCCTACTTAATGGCTTTATCTAGAGGTCGCATAAGGTCTTCTAGATTAGATGGGCTGGTTTATAAATTGGGAATCACAAAGGCGTTGTAGGTCCCCAAATCCACCAATGTTAAGCAAGATGACAGCCATGGATGTGGGTATAAATCATATTAGGACCCAAACCACCTCTTCGTCGAATTTCTCGCAAAGTTTCACAGATGCAATAAATTTGCAAAGTAGAATAGTAAAGAATGTGGTTTGCGAGGCCTCGCCTGAGTACGCCGATAATGACCGACTGGCGTTCTGGATTTTTCTCGATAAAGTTTTTACGCTATTCGGAATACGGTCTACGGTAAAATTTGAGATGACTTACCAATCCGACGTTGACGAATTGCGTTTCCTTACAGGCTGGTCTCCTTTATCTTCGTCATTTAGTTCTTCGTCGAACTTGAAGTCAAGTTCTTCTCGAGTATCGACCATATCCTTGCCTTGGGCCTGAAAAAAGGGCATGGATAAAATATAGCGCAGGGGAGTTTTCTCTAAACATCGTGATACTGTAACCTCACTTAGACGGGAATCAACAGGCCCACAACAGCATATCATATGCTAATATTAACACGGGGCACCTGAGAACATTATAACCTTTTCGAAGGTTAAGATATAAAACTACATACGATGGAGTGAAAATCTGGGTAGGTGTGTACTGCTGTGTTAAAGGGGCATACTTACGTTACCATACGGATGACATGTATATCCTAGACAATAATATGTCTTCGTTTTAAAAATGGAAATAGTTAAAAAGTTTGGCTCCCTTTTAAAGATCATTTTATGCGGCTTATATAGCTAGGATAAAGAACTGGCTATATGCATTGAAAGGTGGGTAAATTCCTTCAAACCTTCCTCCTAAATTTCGACTTCTTGTTCATGTCTTTTACTCCATACACTCAGAAGCGTAGGGAGATTTTGTGCAGCCTTCCCTGATTATCAATGTCCGCGATCCTATTAATACTGATGGACATCGTAACTTCATAGAACATAGGAAGGCCACAGCTGTCTCTACTCTGATGGTAACTTTCTTTTGCCCTTTCTGCCAATCTTAATCTTAAAAAGGCCAAAATTACTTATATTTATGAAAGAAAATCTCATTCCTTTTCTTTACGATTCACTAAAACATGGGGACCGTCTGTTTGTAGTCTTGGTTCATTAAAAGTCATTACGAAGTCACAACATACATTATCAGAGCCAATTAAAGAAGTAATGGTGAGCTATCTAGAAGATAATTCACAATAGAGACCTTGTTAAGGAGTGCGCTGTACAGTGCCGCGTCATCATGCGTCAAATACAAAACAGTATTGTTTACGCACGACGAGTTTTAATGACATACTGATTTTTACAAGATGACAATTTACTATGAAGTACTGAAGTTGCAACCTTGCGTTGAAGCTGCAGTACTTAGTAGCACGTTGTCAAAATTTTGATGCTTTTTATAGAAAATCGAACTAAATGCATAAAGAAACTCATTCGAAAACTTAATTGTGTAATCTCCTTTACTATTCGATTAAAGCTATCGTGACGATGCCAAGAAAGCACTCAAAGCATCGGATTCCTTTTCTGTGATTAACAACTGTGACACAGACATGTAGTACAACAGTAATTACTGTTATTGACTTCAATGGCATACCTGTTGATTTCGTGTATGCATGTTCATGGAAGCCTTCTATTACTATATGAATTTGGTAATCTTAACAATCTCATATGTGGACAGAGTCACCAACACGGAAGTACTGCGTCGAGCTTGAGTGCAGAAGCAGCTGCTCTGGACTATACAGGACAGACAGTGTCGGTTCGTGGGCCGTGTGATACGCAAAGAAAACTGTCTTGCACTGCAAGGAAGAATTGATGGCACACGGTCCAGAGGGCGGCAACGCATAAAATACTTGGACAAGATAACGGCCTTTGTTGGCCGAGATGAAGAAAAGATGAGCACAGAGGACCTGTTTTGTTGTGCCCGAGATTGACGTTTCTGAAACACATGGCAGACAAAGCCTGTATCAGGCATGGCGCTTGTGATGATGATGAATCTTAACAAGACTCCAGCAGAAAATTCTAATCAGCCACCAACAGAACAGTCGCTAGAATGTTGTAATCCTAAACTCTCTAAAAACAAACTAGATTCCTCTCACAGTAGATTTCCACTGATGCTCACAAAGTTTCAGTCTCCACGTCTTGCGCCTTGTAGAAACAAATGGTGGAAGTATAGAATCTTAGAAGTATAGATCAGCCTTTCCCTCGCATTGCTTTTTGACGCCATCTTTTTGAAATCAAATCCAACTTCCTATTTTCGCCATTGTTCAACCAGTTACGGGACAGCAAAGTTGGATTTTTCCAACTCCGACGCACAGAAAAAAGGCCTGGGCAGCAAGCTGAGGCGTCAGATATATAGGCAAGGTCTGCAAAAAGTTGAATTCAGTTAAAGGGTTATTTACACGACCGCCTTAATGATACGTGGTACAATAACATAGTTTCTACGTTGTGATAGCCCTGACTGACGAGACGATGTTGAATACAAAGCTAGCCCTCCACAAAGAAGTAAACTACTCCCAGAAACATTTTAACACCAAACACTTACTTTCTTCTCTTTGTTGAATGATGAAGTTCTTTTCCTCTTCACCTCTTTCCATTCTACGTCTTCTATGGGGATGTGTACTGTGCGCTCTGGACTTGATCCTAAAACCAAGAAAAATGGCGGTCATATCCACTGCCACCGTTGCTAAGTAGGAAAACCACGATAACCAGTGTAAAAAAAAGAAAAATGCAGAAAAAGGAAAATACAAAATCATCATCCGGTATGAGGAAACATTTCGCGCCGGCGACGGTAATAGAGCGAAATCAAGCCATAGGAAAGCGTTTTGGTCATGTAGACCGTTACAGTCGCTATGAGAGTTGCGTAACACTCGTAATAAAAGATATTAAGCCTTCATTGCCAGTCTTGAAAAAGATCGGAATTTTCATCAGCTCTTCCAGAGCTACTAACGACCACTCCCTTTCAATTACATAAAGATCTCTCCCAAAAAACCCTGCAAAAAACAGACATGCGTGTGTATCAATGTGTATGTGTATGAGTGTGTATTTATACATGTGCGTGTGCTTTGTGCGTGTGTATCGGTGTGTATGTGTATGAGTGTGCATGTATTTATGCATGTGCGTGTGCTTTGTGCGTGTATATCGGTGTCTATGTGTACGAGTGTGTATGTATGCATGTATGCATGTGTGTGAGTTTTCCTCCCGTGCGTATGTGTAGACAGGCGTGTTTTTATTTGAGGATTAACTACTTGAGTTGGCACGCCCACTCGGGATGAGATACAGTTGAAATTTACCACCATCGAAATAAACTTGTTGTGAACCCAAAGTGACTAGCGTACTTAATCATGGGAATATAGGGCCTTGGCTGTCGTTCTTGCAGTAAGTGTACGAAATTTTGAGCCCGTCGGTACACGTATTCAGGCGCTAAGCTAGCAGACTTTGGCTCAGTAAAATCTTTTTTTCCGTGAACGACACGACTAAATCCAACTACAACTTGCGCATGCCGTTGCTCCAAACCCAACAGAAAACGTTGAAGGGGTCGATATCAGTCAAGTCTTAAGGCAAAGGCAATCAGGATTAACTATTTGAAAACGTCAAGAACGTGATTTTTGGAACAGGAGGCTACAGGCCTCTAATATTCTTTCGTGCCACTATGACTTCCTGCTGCACCGAGGACAGTAAACAGCATGTATCTGTAGTAGTAGGTAGGTGGGATACAGCTTTGAAACTCACCCTTCTAGCACCAATAGGACAGTCGTAGCCAAACAAAACTCAGCATCCGGCTAACATTTACACAAAAACTCCACATATGCTATCAAGAGACTTTCTTTGCAGGGTAAGCAAACGCACGCCGTTTCTCTAAAGTTTTCAAAAAAGGCCATTATTTGCCAAAATACAGGAGCCAGTCATATCCTGACGGAAAGTTACTGTAAACAATTAAAACGTTTTGATCTCTATTAAAACACAACTTAATCCCCGAGCACTACAAAACACGTCTTCATATTCTCAATGCATTATCACAAACCTTGTTCTTTGCCTTCGTTTGTCTGCTTTGCTGCTGCTTCCCTTGCCTGCGCTTTCAATTTCCGCTCTTCAGCCTCTGACTCTTTTATCAACTCGGATAAGCTTTTGGGTCCTGGAGGTGACTCATAAGTAATATTTACCCTTTCAAAGTCGTCTTCGTTGTGTTCACCATTTGGTAGACCTGGCAGCGAAATGAGAACAAAAATAATCAACTCGTCCTATTCGCCTAGGGGAGGAGGGGAGTTTGCACACTCTTACAAATATCGCCTAGAATATCAACTAACAACTAAATCTTCACTTCGGTGTGCTGCATATTTAACGAACGTTTATACTGCTGTATTTGATTTAGTTGGCTGTTTTAATCCAAGTCGGTTTCTGGCATATCTTGCAAGCTAGTTTACGGCCGAATTGCAATCACAGTACGGCCTTTGTAGGAAACAAACAACTTCCGTTGCCATATCAAAGTGAGGACGCTCCTGATACTTAGATGCTAAAGCAGGTTTGCATGTAATTGCGCACTGTAAATTTGGGGGCAGCATATCCCTTAACTTTGAATAGTACGTTATTATCTGACAGTGGCCCTGAGAACTACCCAAGGTAATAATTATTACCCAAATATTGTAGTCCAATTGATAAACTTATTGGGGATCGAGATAGCCTAACCATCATCCCTGACTTTAGTGCTTAAAATAAGGCTTCTTGCACTTTTGTATTCGGTTTATAAGTTGATATACAGCGTGAGCGCATTCCGAAAATATACTGCACATGTCATTGTACTAGAGCTACTATCTGATAATGACCGATTTACTCAAAGTATTCGAACTGCTTGTTTCTTATTCTCCGTTAGTTTGTTGTAATATCTTTTCAAGAGGGTTCTGGTCTTATGGTCGTTGAGGAGGCAATGGTTATAGTTTCACTATGGTTGGCCTTAATTTGCACTTTTGAACATACCTCGCTAAAAAAACATAATAGTGTAACAAGACAAAGAGTAGTGTAAATACGGAATATGTGCATTGCAAGACCACCCGCTGTATTTCTGAATGAATATACGGGATGTTTTTTCAGTAAAGTCAGGATATCATCGGGAGAAACCATGCATGGATCGACCCCTCTTCCTCTACCATTCAAATGACGTGGCGCCCCCCCCCCCTCTTCGGGGGTCTTCTGCGCTATGCAGTTAGATGTTGTTAGCGAGTTTCGGATGGTTTAGTATCATCGTGCAGAAGACAATAAATGTACGACTCTTACCTGGTGCTCTTAAACCTTCTGGTTGCAGAGCGGAGTTCTCCACTACAAATGAAGAAGAAAAAAATTCAAGGATCAATGTGCAATCTACCAGCATGTCCCTTGCTACAAGAATGTGTAGAGTTCTGCGATGAGTACTTCTCTGTAATAGCATTAACTTGCGAAGCCATTGGCGTACCTTAATATATGATAATGCAGTTTTAACGACGTGTATTCCCCTTAGCGGAGGCTAGGGCGGTGCCCATGTACATGGAACTTGTGACTGTAGTAGACTGTAGGGGGTCCCATGGGGGTCCTACAAACATTATACGACTCATCATATAGAGAAATTTCTCCATCTTATCTACCGTGTACCTACTTTAATAAAGATTATTCGATACACACTTGGCTTCGGAACCTCTGATTCAGAATTGATTTGTTGAACAGTTGACGTATCCCACTGTTCATTGCAGTAGCAGTTCAGATATAAACAGAGAGATAATATGGATAACTTTTCGCATCTTCAATGCTTATGCCACTTCTAAAATTAGGTAACTACAGACAGAAACGCAATCTTGCACTCCTAATCAGGAACCAATGCATAAGATAATTTTAAAAGTTTGTTGGTGGTACGAAACAATAAAATTGCACGAATTAGTGAAAACATTTTAGTACTGAATAGCCTTTTTCGTCTAACACTCCTCAGAGTACAAAATCGTCAGAATTAGAATTGGAAGAAATATATGAAACTTATACCCAACTGTATTTTGAAAGTAGCCAATCAGAAGTCTGACGGCTCCACTGACACTGCTTGGTCAAAACAACACCAATCTAGCACTCAGACGTCTGATTGGCCACTTTCAAAAAGCTGGAATTAAGAATCGGTCAAGATGGTTAAGTGTGGTCCACAAAATGCCAAAAAGGAAACAACGCCACCCATGTGGATATCATCAGCTAATGGATAATTAAAGAAAGCTAGACGAGAAACATTCGACTTCATACAAGCAGTAATAGTGCTGAATGGACCATCACGTCGCACCTTAACAGGCCCATGATACACTTTACAATTACTAACAGTTTATATTACAGGACCTGCAAAAAAAACCCCTCTCTAGAACAGTTCTACCATTCCCTCGTTAACACCATGAGTAAGCAAAGAGGGTAAACGATTGAAGTTGTCACTGCACGGAAGGATGTCCTCAAACACGGCAACTCCGCAACATTTGTTTTGCTGGATTCGCCCAAGAAATTCTGGTAAAAGGCATGTACGTTTTGTGATTTCGCTGTTCATGTATCATGGCTAATCATAAAACCCCCAAATTCCTCGTTTTTTACCTGTCATTCCTCTGTTTGGACCAACTGGCCACATTGTAGGGTTATGCTTTGGGCGTAGTCTGAAACTGTCTGCCTCTATTATCTCACTATCTTTTATAGACTACAAGAGAATTGATAAAAATATATAATGTTATGTGATGACGACTATAATTTCCACAACGTGTCAGATCAATAACTGATGGCAATAACAATCGGCCTTAATGCCTCTGCCACTAAAATGGGGAAAATGCCATATTAATAAGTCAACACACGCTTAATAGCATGGGTGCACTTAATCGTAGCTTCACATCAAGTGAAAATATGCATAGAACTTTAAACAAATCTGTGTGCACACCAGCATTGTGTGTATGTACACGAGTCTGTTCGTGCATGCACGAGTCCCTATGTATAACTGTGTGTTTCTGCCTGCATGTCTGCTGGTGTCCAGCAAGGCTTCGGGGCCATCAAAATATGGGCCATTACGTGGTAGGTGCAAGTGGATCCGAAATAAAGAAAGAGTGCGCTTTGTTACCACACAAAGGAGCCGCCAAAGACGCCTACATTGTGCGAGTGAAACACTTTCATTCCCTTCGTCTACGCCTATAACCGCTAGTATTACTTCCTTTCCTTCATCCCTTGGCATGAAAATAAGGTTTCAATTAACAGTGTGACAAGATGATTGTGAAGCAAGGGAGCAAATGAAAATGGGATAACCGGAGACAAAAGGTGGTACCAAATTACCCAACTCTATCAATGCCGCAATGTACTAGCTAAGCCCTACCTCAAGTATGACATTGGAGTCCTGTGTAAGTGAGTGAACACGATTGAAATTAGCTATCATTGACAGTGGAAGCCATCCCTCGTCATCCATCTGAAAAGAAACGTGCAATAAAGTATTGTTATTCTTGCACTAAAATATGCGCATTTGACTTTGAAAAATTAAAATGCAAGCACGTACAAACAAAAACACTTCAATAACTTGTCCAGATGAGGCAATCATGTTTTCTAGACCTGAATGTTCAGCAGTCAATATCGGAATGAACTATTAGGCTCCTCCACCACCGACTCCAGCAAGTTCCTCAAAATATAGAGCATGTTCAGTGCTACAGTCTTGGCAAGTCTAACTGAGAAACGGCCTTTCCGTCTTCCGCATTTAAGTTTTCAAAAACCAATCTTTAAAAACTTGTTTCCACGGTCATTTCTTCTTACTGTTGACGTTTATCGTACACTAGCCTCCTCAAGTTCTAGACAAGAAAATGAATCACCAACGGTCATCTGATGTTAACATTACTACACAGTACGAGTCAAAACTGTTAAGGGAACTCGTACAATGTTTGTTTTCTTAAAGGCTGGCCTCTTCTTAAAAGCAGATAGCTGATCCCAGTCGTTTCTTCTCAACTCGACAGCTTCTACCATACACCTCTCTTACAGTTCACTTGCGCCCTCCTTCATGATTGCTTCCACTGAGAAATACATTTCAAATTTACTGCTTCCTTCCTGTGAGCCTGTTTACAAATCCGTGCCCACGCGTAGGAGGGGCACGGGAATGAACTTCATTAAAAATCCGTCCATTTGCACGGTTAAAACTCATTATTGCAACGTATCATTCCGATGCAAGAGGACTACATCGTATCAATTCGATGAAGGAGGACTACATTGTATCAATCCGATGCAAGAGGACTACATCGTATCAATCCGATGAAAGAGGACTACATCTTATCAATCCGATGCAAAAGGACTACATTGTATCAATCCGATGAAGGAGGACTACATTGTATCAATCCGATGAAGGAGGACTACATTGTATCAATCCGATGCAAGAGGACTACATCGTATCAACCCGATGAAAGAGGACTACATCTTATCAATCCGATGAAAGAGGACTACATTGTATCAATCCGATGAAGGAGGACTACATTGTATCAATCCGATGCAAGAGGACCACATCGCATCAATACGATGAAGTAGGATTACATCGTATCAATCCGATGCAAGAGGACCACATCGCATCAATACGATGAAGAAGGACTACATCGTATCAATCCGATGCAAGAGGACTACATCGTATCAATCCGATGAAAGAGGACTACATCGTATCAATCCGATGCAAGAGGACTACATCGTATCAATCCGATGAAGGAGGACTACATCGTATCAATCCGATGAGAGATGACTACATCGCATCAATCCGATGAAAAGAAATGTCTTTTTTCAATGTACTTTATCAAGCTATGAACGAATGTGAATACATTAATGTGAAATTTTACAAAAATTACCATATGGCTACATTAAAGCTGTCTGTGTAGGTAATGACAGGAATAATCCGTTTCTTTTCTTTTTATAGCTGTAGGAACCCGAAATTTTCTTAAGGTGCAATTTGAGCTATCAATTACCCCAAAGTTGTTAATGATACCTACTAGTCATGAGAATGGGCATGTCTGATAAAATAATTCAAAAAACCTGGCCAGTATGCCAGAAATATACACACCTGCTGGCGAAGGAAAAAATCTCCAACCAAATTTTCCTCGCTAAAATAGTACTCCCTAAAAGAGAAATGAAAACATATCAATTGAAATGAAACGGTACCCACGGGAACTAGCGCACTGTATTTTCTACATATGGTCAAAATTGTGACGTCGAACGATAAATTATTGCTTGAGAAGTATCGACTCACACTTGATTCTTTATTGCATCCTTGAGGGAATCCTCTTCAACCTGAACATTACTTGGATACATTCCTTGGAAGTAGTACGAAGCATAGGGCTGAGGTATGTACAAGCCATCTGGTGTGTATGCGGCTAGTGGATGGTAGCCACCATTTCCGGGATTGAAGAAACCACCTTCTGACATACCACCTACAACCAGTAATAAAATAAAATAAAATACTAGGCAACATTTTTGTCTTACGATGCACCATGCGGTTTACTCTTGGCAGTCTAAGAACCGTCTTTCAAAATGGTTATTCTTCTTCCAATAACATCCCAGTGTCAATGTATATCTGACCCTAGCTCTTGGCGATTGAAAAGTGCAACTTTTGCCTCACTTAACTTCGGCAATGACATTGTGGCCCTTAAAAACACTGATGTAATATTACCAGTTTTCTATTTCAGTATCATTTTGATGAGACAAGGAGAGAGGATTTAGATTATACTATAATTATATTATAATCTATAATACCTTAAAATACTAGAGAAATTAAATTCAGTTGGTACCACAACTAACTTCTCTCATGTTTTTTAAGCTTACTATTTGCAATTCCCTCTTTTATTCTCGTTTATATATTTGCACTGAACTTAGAAAAGATTGCCTACCTAGGTGATCACCGGCCACCACGTCTTCAACACTTTAAAGGAATAATCAACGCACATTTTAAGGGTCAACTGCGATGTAACACTGCTAAGTTATGTACATAATGTCATGATCAGATATGATACATTACTGTCTGTTGTCACTTTACGTAAAGCTACTTTCACTATATTAAGTTGCGCTTTGCTACAATTGTCATGTTATCTTATGATTCTCATATTATCTTATGACTGCTATGTTATGTCGAGTATGACATTTTACCCTTTCCTCTAGGGTCCCTTCAGACTTAATAACACTGAAGAAAAGTACGTAGTATAGTTTAAGAAACGTTAGCTGAAACAAACGATAATACGACAGATGTAAAAGCTGCACCGTCTTCTTGCCTTCGCAGCACATTTGGCGGCACATTTGGCAGCACATTTGTACAAGCGACACTTCTTTGAAATCCCTATCGTTCATCAAGTATCAATCATATTTTTGGTATCTAGTCAGGGCGACTGAAAATCTCTGTCATAAAACAACCCTGATTTTTCAAGGTTCTCAAGGAAATATCTGTCAAATTTAACCGAGATTTTCTTACACAAATAGATACCAATATCCATAATCACTGCCGAGGAAGGAAATACTTTTTCGTATCAATATACTACATCAAATTATTGTCCCCACATTTCAAATTTCCTTAAGTTTTGCAAATTATCATAATTTACTCTGAGATTTTAAAAATTCCCAGAGTTTTCAATGCGCTCCCTTTAAAAATCCTTACTCACTAAATCAAGCATAAAAACTAGTAGTTTCTGTACAGCACTTCCCCCCGCTCTGTTTAAGGTAGATGCAACTACTAGGAAAGGGGTTTCTTTCCCCCTTTGGACTACAAACTATTCAAGCTTGTAATCCCCTCTCTGTCCTATCTCTCGAAACATAGTTTCCCACTTCACGAGAGGAGATGACAGAGCACATTGCCTCCGGGACCGTGGCAGGCAAGTTCAGGTTAGGTTCGAACACACGACCCTCGGGTTGCGAGTCTGACACTCTACCACTACTGTATAAGCAACTGGTACATCGATTACAGAATCTATGGGGTGTCATCACAAAATAGCGTACCTCTTCCTCTGCCTCGACCTCTGCCACCACGTCCTCCTCTGCCTCGCCCTCGTCCTCTTGATGGGGCACCATTTGTTGCATTTCGATAGGGCCCCCTTACAAATTTATCTTCTGGTGACTTATCTCCACGATTGTTCCCAACTTGTGCCGTCGTGGTTGTTACCGTTGTATTGTTTGTATACGCTGGAGCTTCAATGGAAAGAGGGACCCATTTCTGTTTCGGCCCTAAAAATAACAAGAATGAGTGTTCCAAGTACTGCTTCTTGGCGGTGATTCCAACGATCTAGTTTCATAATATGTACAACATATTCCAGGGTGTGTTAGGGTAGCAAGGAAATTATGTACTAATGGCTGAAGAAAAATGCTACTACGATAGTAAAGTTTATCTTAGATAAAGGATCGCTTGATCATTCATTCAACCAAGTTGTCAATCGATCCATCGACTGTGTGACATCCAACTTGATAATATGGTGCAGTTCGATGTTTTCAATTGAATCATCTTCATATGATTGCTGCATCTTAGTATAAGCTCTTTAACTGGCGTCACTCCCCTTTGTATGGTTTCTTACGAATGGTAATCCGGTTAGGTAGTCCGGTGATCTAGTTTACAGCGTTTAACACCCATGCAAACAAGCAACGGATATGACTACCATTATCAGAAGCCCATATTCTTTTTTGTGAAACATAATTTCGCAAATAAGCAGGCACAACATGTCTTTTCTAAGAAGGATTGGCTATACCAAAGCTAAGAAACAATGTTGTGCTTACGCCAAATGGTAGTGCGCGTCAACAATTTCTCGAATCAAAGTCATAAATGAGGCATCTACCTAAACGTAGTTTCTTTTTCACCCCAAGTAACATACCTGAAGAACAGAAGTGATATAGTTGATTTTTTTGGCAGCTCTATTAACGAAATACTCTTCTAAACCACTGTAGGTGAATGGGGGTAGGAACGAGGGGAGGCTATACCGAATGATTAGAAATAGCATGTGTTGGTCTCTTTCGTACTGCTAGCATAGCAATACCTGTTATATTGTAAAGGGCTCTAGTTTCATAATTGGGGTAACTACAAGTGTTTCACTAAATGGACTGACGACCACTCAACCACTTCAAAGGCAAATGTTACAACTTTTCGTAACAAAAAAACAATCTATAACTGACTATACAAGGAATTCGAACAGGCAAAACTAGGCAAGGAAGAAGGTGTTCATTCATTGGGATCAAAGTTAACCTAAATGTGGACAAATATTTGTTCTAGTGTGTGTACAGATGCCAATGTAAGGAGGACATATTGAGTGGCACTGAGGATTGGCCCTACTTCCTTGCAGGTGAAACTCTACAATTTCTTTCCGTTTGTTTATTCTATAGTCTAAGACCCATGTCTGCTTTGTCAGCTGAGTAAACACGGTGACAATGTATTCCCTGAAGTTCTGACTCCCATGGCCATCATTTGATTCAGATGATCCCTTCTAGGTTAGAGAGCTAATCCCATAACGCTTCCATGTCTATTAAATTGAGCTGATTCTTTGAACAAACAGTAAAAATCCACAATATGTAATTAACGAAGGCTTCTGATCTAACCTCTGGACTGAAAGGTTGCCACTGGTGGACTCTATTTACATGGACATCTTAAATGTTAAATTTAGTGGCCGGGAACTTATTCAGAATTGTCTTTAAAAGGCTCTACTGGATCAAGTGAGGCGATTGTCAAACCTAGTACATCAACAGGTATCTGTACCACTTGTGTGCAACTATCGAAATTGAAGAAGAAAAGGGGCAACAGAAACGATGAGTAAGCATGGCAGTTGAAGCACTGTGGAATAGCTATTTCAAACCTCGAATTTGAGGCAATCATAAATGCCAAAGAAGCCATGAATGAGAATTTACGTAATGACATGTGGAGCTTTAAGCTCAAAATTAAAATTTTTTTCAAGTATTTTACAGCAGCATTTTTTAATGCAGCTTCATGTTTTGCTACCATTTTTCGTTGCATTGCCGAATAAGTACAGTAATTCTTGGTGCGAATAGTGCAAATCTAATAAGTGCCTAGCCTTGAATAAAATGTCCGTCTTAAATAACTGCAAACTCTTTAAAATCAAAACTTTGATATGCCCTTACGGTGGTTAATATAATAAATTGGGTATACGGGAATGGTTATCGATAATTTCTCTGGATGATTACAATAGAAAGAAGTGGAATACAAACATTTCATACGAAAGCTCAAGTCTACACAAATATTTGAAAAAGAAGGCATTGTGGGTACATAGGTCTTTGTTTGTCTAATTACCACGTTCTCTCTTATCCTCTTATAGGTAACATTAATTGCTTTGGTGCCCTGTTAGAATCATTTACGAGGGGCACGTGTTCTAAATTTAACCAGAAAAGGCAGGGGGCAACTGAGGAGGTGTGCTTATTTAAAATGGGGGGGGGGGTCAACTCAAGGATTCAGAGCCATAAAATTTGTACAAGCATATCCGCTTGTCTTACTAATATCAAAGGGCTAGCAACTACTATTACTAAATTTTCCACTTGTATAGAAATAGTGTTTTTAGCAATTTTCATTACTTTTAGCCTATCATACGTGAGTTTCAGACCTTTTTGTTCACAGTATCCAAGGGTGAAAAGGGGGTCTTCAAATCTTGTTGTCAGGGGGCATTTGTCATATTGGGTGGTAATGGAGACAATAGCTGAGGGCTAGAATATTTTTAGAGACATCGGACAGTACAGTCAAGTGAATTATGTCTGAATCAAGATGACACATTAAAGTAGATTGGGGT
>JAAAKL020008512.1:0-15856 GCA_010016065.2 Carybdea cf. marsupialis auct. non (Linnaeus, 1758)
TTTTCGCACTACATTTTTTTTCGTCATGTTCGCTATTCGCGCTGCCTGTTGGGCTATTATATTTCTCATTAGAATACGTTTTCGCCCTGGATTTTCAATCGCTGATATCCGAATCGTGAAAATTCTGTAGTTACATATCTTATCTTAAGATGACCCCCTCTCTGAGCAAAACCAGTTACTTAATAGTAAAAACTTTGACATGTTTATAGAGGAAAAGTATTTGGATACGCCTTCACGATATGATTAGACTACCCAGTTTTGACTACCTCCTATTGTCCTATCTGCTGTACAACAATTTCTTACAATGCCCTGGATACCTCAAAGGTACCATCGGAGCTCATTTTTTACTAGGGATAAAAATCTGAAACCTACAAAGGAAGAAAACAGAACATGACTTGCAATGACATTAATGTTGCAATATTTCTCTCCTATACTTATCATAACTTTTGAATGGGTTAGAGCTCGAAGTTTGTGACTTGTCCTTCAATTTGAATTCCAACACCATTGCCTGATAAATCAAAGTGGTTCTCCGTACCTTTTGTGTACGGAATATAGAAGTAACACTTAAGACAGATATTGTGCCTTACCTTACCGTTCTCTTACCACCTTACCATTCTCTTACCATCTGCCTGCTCTATTACCACCTCACCACTCTCTAGCCACCTTGCTGCTCTCTTACTGTCTTACCGCTTTCTTACCATCTCAACTTTCTACTTTTTCTGCTTTTAAAATAGGTGCGTTTCAAAGTTGTCATGATTGGCTTATTCATGGCATGAAGAAGAGTGGAATCTACGACATTGAAATTGTGGAAGGGACTCCAATTTCAGTGCATTGTGATCAAACTACAATAGGTGGAGGATGGACAGTTTTCCAACAAAGAAATTTGACTCAAGCCAAGGAGACAAAGAAATTTGTAGACTTCAATCAAACCTACGAACGTTATAAGGAAGGATTCGGAGATGTGAGCGGTGACTACTGGCTTGGAAACAAATGGATTCACTTATTGGCTTCCGATATTGCCGAACTCTTAGTAGAAATTGAAATCGAGAATGTCATCAAAAGGCATTACGTTTATAGAAAGTTTTATGTTGGAGACGAAAGCGTCAATTTTAAGCTGTACGTTGGGTATTACGAGGGCCCTCCAGGAGAAGACGCTCTTAACTATTCAAGCCATAGTGGATTTAGTGCAAATGATACATCCAACTGTGGGACAATGCATGGCAGTGGTTGGTGGTTTAAGGATTGCTTCGAGGGAAATTTGAATAATCCATTTGTAGTTAATTCTGGAGAGCAATGCAGGAACTGGTATACATGGGACCACTTCAAAAAGTGTCTTACTACATCAAGTATGAAAGTTAGACCAAGAGTTGGTACGTTTATCTCCCATATTAAGTTTCATGTTATCCTTATCTACTGTAGAGTTAAAAAGATATATTGCCTCTCGAAGCAACACAACACGGTAAGGTTAACCTAATCTATTCGGACTTTTTTAACAACTTATTTACATATAGGGTTGGATGGGGTTGAGTGGAATTTTAAACCCTCTATGTTACCTTGCCACCAACGTTCCATCATATTCATCTATGGAACACTAGTCGTACTATCCCTTACTACTAATTTTATCAAAAAGTTCTATAGCCCATTAGATATGGAGCCCTTCAATCTAAGAAGGACGTCAATCAATGCCCTGGTTACCTGATAAATAGAATATGTTTATGTCGTTGTATGTGTTACATGAAATACATTATAAACTGAGGAATATTAAACAAAAAGATTATAATGCAGGGAGTTACAACCAACGAAATAATACATCATAAAGAGAAATGATTTGGGCAGTATTTGATTCTAAATTCAAGAAGCTACTGTTTATTTGACCTTGAAAATGACCATTTGTAGTAGCACTTTTGTCCTTTTTTGCAAATATTAGCATTTTTTAAACGCAAAGATTCTACAAATATTTTATAATCAAAGTGGTAGAGACCTGTTGAAGGATAGGGTAGCTTGGTAACAATTTCAAAAAACCGTCCAATACATGCTGTTATGCCAAATGGACGTAAAACCGAATATGATGATGATGATGATGATGATGATGATGATGATGATGATGATGAATGTACTGCTCTTTGGTGACAGACAAATCAAATTTCAGAAAGTTTTCAGTCTATGTAAGACGTGAAACTGACCGGCAAAAACTTGCTTCTCATACTGTAATACTGCAGTTTGTAAAGTACTACGCAGCTAAAGCATTACTTTAACTGCTCCAAGAACGAAGTATTTGATTGTCGATAAGATGGATACGTTGTCGATGTGGCTTTTCACTTTTACCACGATGACAGTGCTTTGGCGAATTGGTAAGAGACTTTCACACTTTCAATCAGTTATTGTTGTGTTATTGAATTGATTAAATAAAGAGTTCAGAGATTTTACCTATAAAGAAGATCTAGTGTTTCTCTAATATTTTCCAAATCGATATTTCTCTATCATCAAGATCAAAAACCGTTAAAAGGTTATGGGCCCAGGAACTAACTGGTAATTTAGGTACTACTTTGAGCAGAATACACTTCACAGCAGACTCACAGTGTAAGTATAGTAAAATCTGCCACTGTTTTAACAGGCAAGAATGTGACAGCATTTTACACGATTCGGCTTGGCTATATATAATCATCGATTCATCATCTACCAAAAAGGCAATGCCAACTTATCATGGCAAAATGAAGTCCGAGCACTAGCATTTCACACTTGTACCTAGATAAAAATAAAGAATCAATATCATCTTATTCGCCATCAATTCAAGATGTGGATCAAAAATTATAATCAAGCATCATAACACAAATTTGGATGCCTACAAAGTTTATAAACACCTTGAATATAAAAAACCGCGAGCATACGGCTACAATAAGGCTACAATACAGCTGCAATAAGGCTACAATACAACCTTTGATGTGTGATTAAGGAACAGTCTACAGTCCTACGTACACAAACTAACTAAAGCCTGCCCTTTTCATACTACGTGGGATCTTGGTGGATATTTACATGTTGGCAATAAAGCTCAATTATGAGTTTAGTAATAAAAGAAAGTACCCGTGAGGCATCTAATTTTGTCCCTTGTGAAGTCCAAAGCATTAAAAATAGATTTTTCCATATACATTTCTAAGGTATTTACATGCTCACTACCGTATACAATTATTTAGCACTCATAGAATGAGATGTTCATATTTGATCTCTGTTTCCTTGCACCCTCAATACATAACACAAGTCGTATGATGAACTCTGATCTTAAACAGTAAAAAGTAATACCAACTAGTACTACGTAAAACTAAAATCACAATGATAAATGTATCGAAATCCAGTAATTTGTAACAATTATTAATTAACGTTCTCTCATTCAACTTTATGATGTATCCGAGCAAAGCATTCAATCGATTTTTATATTTAAAAATGAGATTGCTAGTGATGGTGAGAATTCGGGATCGACTACCGCTCTTATATATACATATATATATACATATAAGTACACACAAGCAGTCATGAATTAGATAGTATAGAACTCATTAAACATGAAGTGCTTGGGGTGCTGGCCCGGTTCGAACCCAGGATCTTCCACTCCGAAAGCGAAGACTTTACCATTGCACTAAATAGTGCAATAATAAAATCGTCAATACGGTTAGTCGATCCCGAAATATATATATATATATATAAATATCCTTAACTACCAAGAAATAAATAACCGTATTGATTAGAATTGAGTGATATTCAGGGTCACAAACCAATGAAGAAACAAGATCGATCTGATCGGAATTAAATAATTGGTGGTAGGGCTTAATCCATGGCTGAGGCAGCCCAATTAGGTATAACTCGCAATGGGCTGGACATTCAGATTTTGACTCCTATAGTAACTGAATGAACATTCCGAAGATAGAACCTGCTGGCTGATAGATAGCTAGATCGATATAACCTCAGACCAACATGGCTTCAACTGGGCCAGTATGGCTCACAGAACTCAGCCTCCTCTACATACATATCTTCAATATAGAAACATTAGTCAAAAGGGCATCACAGAAGCAGGCACTAAGCTAAGGAGGTGTAAGGGATGCAGTAAGTCTCGAAAGCATAAGTTCCCTCCCCTTTCCCCTTAAGTCAATGTCTAGATACAGATTTAAATTGTTGCTTCATACGAAATGTGACATTATGCATGACCTTGATGCAAAGTTTATTGTAGAGTATTTCGATTCATTGGAGGGTTGCAAATCCTCTTACATAGTCATAAAAGCATGTCGTCTGATCACAGTTCAAACAAGAGCATTGTAAATATGATTTCTCGGCACATTCAGGTCTCTCAATTAAATGTTGTTCTATGCTAGAGTCAACAGTCACCTTACAATCCCGAGCAGTGTTCCTCTTTACTTCTTGGTTTTTCTTCTTGGTTTTTCTTTTTCGATGTTCCTTACAATTGCTGGAATGTGTTAACGGATTCTTTCCAGAAGTCTTTGGGAAGTCCTACCTATGTGTTAGAACAACATTTATTTGAGAGACCTGAATGTGCCGAGGACTTTAACTATGAACGCTTTAGTATTTTGGGTAGGGGGCGGTCCAAATTCCATTTAGCAGTCCTGGAATCTGTATTCTAGGATTAACCCCTGTCTTTAAGCTTTCTATGTTTTAGGTTGTTGTATTGCTTAGGCATCATCTGTTGTTATTGTTCTTCTCTTTTGTTAGTGTACGTCCTATCAAATTTGTTTTTCATAACTGTTCGACCCTTACTATTGTATAAATAGATTCTTTATGTATTATTTATTACCGATTTAGATTGACTGAAGAGAATCGGTGAAAAGCTTATCGATCAAATTTGATTACTGCTTTGCTTCATGCTACCTTTAAGTTTTGTAGTACCAACAACATGTTCAAATATGATTTCTATAAGTACAAAAATGCAAATTTTTAATGTAGGTTTTGGGTTTTTTCGTATGCAAGCCATCATTTATATGACCGGAATTATTTATTTTAGGTTATTATTCTATTCAGGTTATTATTTAGAACAAGACCTACACTGTACACGAGCTGATAATCGTTTCTCTCCATTTTGCGTGGTACAATCTCTGAACGTTCGATTGAGTCGTTAAGGCATCCTTTCATCTGCTCATACTCTGCAGCGTCTAACAAAGATGTTTCTCCGCTCAGTGATGATCCGTGTGAAAAATTTTCAAAGGTGCTGCAATGTCGTTCTTCCTCATTCTCCATCGTGCAGTAGTAAGATAGTCTCCTACTCGTTTTTCAACCTGGACCAGTATGATCTGTCTTGGACCAATATGACAACAAAATTTGGAGGGGCCATATCGGTCCGAGACCAAAATTGACTATTTAGTCATCGCGCTCCAACTAGTTACATCAGCGTCTAACAAAGACGTTTCTCCGCTCATTGATGATCCGCGTAAAAGAGATTCAAAGGTGCTGCAATGTCGTTCTTCCTCATTCTCCATCGTTCGGTAGTAAGATAGTCTCCTATTTGTTTTTCAACCTGGACCAGTATGATTTGTCTTGGACCAATATGACAACAAAATTCGGAGGGGCCATTTCGGTCCGAGACCAAAGTTGACTATTAAGTCACATCACTCCAACTAGTCACATCTATCTGGAACATAATGATGGAAGATAGACGTCAGTGTTATCGATGGTGAAACATCAGGATGCCACGGGAAATCGAACCCAAGGTCTCCGTTCTTGCGCAACATACGATGCTTTGCCACGAAATTTACGAAGCCTTACGAATGATCGAGAGAGAAATATTTGGGATGTCATTTTTTCAATATTATCGTGGTAAAAGTGTGTATCCGACTCACATTTGAGATGATCCTTGCATCCTTTTTCGATGTCGCAGAGCAATCTTTTGTCGTCAAGTTAGCAAGATAAAATGCATTTTATTTCCTAAGCGCTTTCGCCTTAAATCATTGAGATATAATCAAAGGTAAAATGCGTATGTCATATATAAGCGTAGTTGATCAAACACAAATGGAATTGTCCGGTAGTACATTTTCACCAAAGTGTGCATTTAGATGGAAATCGGAGATTCAAAAGAGTCAAACCTAGAAAAAATTCTTGGCTGCAGAGACACTGTGAAAGGTAAGATGCTAAAGCCCCTTCGTTAGCCGCGGAAATAGTAACATGTAAGATTCTTTTAAGTAGTGTTTGAGTCTGGTCTAATAATCTCGAACAACAATAACAACATCAACAACAACATCAAAACAATACTAACAATGTAGTAACTTCTAGATTATGGGCGGTATAGCTGTGTACCGATCAATCTAGGTAAAAACACAGATTTCCCTTCACAACATAGTTCGAGATAAGATAGATCGATCTATGAAAGACATTATGCATATGGTATAGCATAAGCTACCTTGTCTTAGTAGCTCGATCTAGGGGGAGACTGAGAGGTGGACTGTTTTATACATCTGGCCCCTGAACACCTTGCATGAATTGACTTTCTTCACTGGTTTCCCCTTTCCTATCATTTTAGCATTAGAAAAATCTTCTCCTTATCTAAGCTCCTAAACTTACTAAGCACCTTTTCTAATAAATATCGGGTATTGATATCGTTATTTGCTACAAAAACTGGCCATTGAATGCGATTGGGAAAGTCCGTGAAGTGCCTTTTGTGTCAACTTTCTCTGTGAAAGCAAGTTGTTAGAAAGCTACTTCTATAAATTAATAACCAATGAGATCAAAATTACAGCCAAGCGTAGAGTTTCCTGTAAGTTTGTAATAGAAATGAAGAAAAGGGGAGGGTGACTATGTGATTAAACTAATAGATACAAATAGTGTTTGTAAATACTTTGAAAGGAAAATGTAGTAAATGGGGCCAGAAAAAGGGTAGCTTAAATTTAGGGGGAAAAAGATTAGTGGAATGATTCATGAAAAAATTATCAATATAGGAGCTCCAGAAAGAGGGGTGAACCACTTTCACAATATCTAGTAAACTCACAGCTATTTAATGCCCTCAATTTGACACCGAATCAAGAGATTCCATACCAATGAAACAAAGTAAAGTAGACTGACGCTTTTTCAAATGCTGAAAGACAGTCAGTCTCAAAGGGTTACACAAAACCTATTCTATCATGACAATCCTTATCTAAATAATTCTAATTTAGGTTCTGATCAACACTGTGATTCAAAAAGTCGGAGTTGACCGTTGCAACTTGATAGAAAATAGAGAGCAGGATAATGGACAACTGGGTTTGTACAAACAAGCCAATTTTCCACTCGGTAAGACCAATGATTCCCACTATCCCCCTAAAATAAATGACTCGAGGTCAAACAGAACGCCGGCTTAAACCTCTCCACACATTTAAATCCTGTTTTTATGCAGTAAATAAACATCCTTTAATTGTTTCCGCATACGTCAAGATTATGCAACAAGAGGTTTCCAATGGTAGATTTTGTGATACAAGAAGGACCACGGATTGAAAAACCAAATGAAAGATACGCCGAAATTGCAGTTTCAATGGTGTGTTTTGTTAAACAAACCAAACATTCAATAAAACGAGACCTCAACTAGTGGTTTGTACTCAACATGGGACTCACTAGGATATTTTGGAAGTTTGCGTGGACCTTTGCAGATCAAATTAACACAAAGTCCGTAGTGCAACAGAAGCACATACATATCAATACCAATACTCCAGTAGCTGCTTCAAATTGTATGTACCTAAATCTTGCAAACTCAAAAAGGGTGACTAACCCCTGAGACGAGACAGCGATACCTTACGTTAATATTTGTACTTCAAACAGACGAAATTCTATTTTCTCCAGATCCAGGTAATGCTAGTGATGGGAGGTAACACACCCATAAGGCTAAGGGTAGCGGCTGAGCTCTCAATACTGGGCAAGCAGGCTAAAATAGTTGTACAATACAATGCGTATTGAAGACTAATACATAGTCATCATCAAGCATTTGGTCACGACTTTTTAAAACGCACTTGAAGAGCATGAAGCATGCAAATCAAACTCAATGCAGATGAATTTGCATGACCTGCACGACTTGCCCACTTTTCCCTTGGAAAAGTATTGGGAACTTGAGGTCACTAATGTTTATGTTAACAGGCCTAATATCCAGGGATGGAGGTTAACATAAATTGTTCTGAGAATATGGACCGAGATCTTTACAGTGTGAAATGAGAAATACCAAGTGGAATAGTTAAGTTTTGAGAAAATGAGGCTTAAGGTGAATATCTAGTTAGGTGCATTCACGTTTACTTGATCACAAATAGTATCAAATTTCTTTTGTAAGCATCGTTTTATCAGCAGCAAGAGGTTAATTTCTATAACATACGAAGAAACTACTAAGGGATTTTGCCCAGAAATTTACGGAAAAAATGAACACAACAAGAATCCTATAACAGGAAAACCCCTAAAACATAAAACAAGGGCAAAAATAGATATGACAACTATAGAGAGAGTTAGTTTGGAGTACTTGTTTACCTACGAAGATAAAAACGCGAATTTCTTCCTCCAGCATAGATCATCAACAAGCAACAAATAAGCTTATACAAAACAAAGTGAGATAGCAAAAATTTCTAGCTACTGAAAAAAGTGTATTAAAATAGTGTGGATGGTACAATGCTACCATACGATGCTACCAGGCACATCACCATTGACGGGCATAAGGGAACAATACCTCATCAGATATCTATTTCTCCCTAGCCTTCTGTAAAAAATTAAAATAGTTCAATACCAAATGCAAAAGCACGATTGTACTAAAGTATTGCCAGTTTTTTGAAACGAATATAAAAAGGAATCTAAATAAGAGAGAAAACTATATTTTGTTTTGTTTCAACGAGGAAGGTTTTGTTGAGAATATAAAAGACAAGGCATTTGCAAAGTTGCGACTAGTAACGTGTTCTTTGATATGAAAGCTCTATTAGGGACCTTTTAAAAGCTTTATACGCTCATCGAGTTTATAACTCCAGGTATGCTACTTTTTAGAGAATGTCCTAAGTTACTGAGTTGACATTCCAGAGGACCTTCCCACTCAATTGACCGTCGCTTTGCTATTAGCAACCTGTTGTGAATGCCAACAATCGGACGATTTCAGGGCGGTTAGAGTAAACACTTTTGCATGAATAAAAGCAGTTCTTGAAAGATAAAGGGTGTGTTCTCGCCTGGCTGTTCTTGGAGAGGTAAGTTTTTTAACGTCTGATTTGGTGATGTGACAGAAAACCAAGGCACTTTATCTGTCTACATATGTATAAACTCTCTATACGCGCTATGTATGCAACTATGTATTTTTTCACTGGCATATCATGTTTTCATAGTTATAGTTTAAAAGATAGTAATTTGCCGATTCTTGAAAGTACTGCATGTAAATACAGTAAGGGGCTTATGCAAGAATACAATACAATTTTTTGGCATGATTAGATAGGCTCCATCCAGCTTAATTATCCAAGAAGTAAAACAGTAGTGCATTCTACACTTTTTTCAACCGCATGTTCCAATTACTTACGTCTCGATTTTTTACTTTGATTTCACTTAAAGTTCCAATAAACCCACACTTCAGCAGAGAGAAGAGCAACTTGCTAATCATTCCTTGATTGCTAGAGTTTGGAAATTTTTCCTTATGCATTGCTTATTCCTTCCTATGGGACAATAATTTCCTCCCAAAACATGTAACGGTCCTACAAACATGCAAATTGTATATTATCTCTAATGCAAATGTATGTGGGTACGGTGCCTGACATACTTTTTAATTGAGCCGATAAGTCTGATAGCCGGTATCTTGTGTGAGCACGGTGTAATATTGACGAAATGCTTGGTTTAAAGACTTGGTCATAAACATCTATGCTCTTAAGGGTCGGAATGATAATCGCTTTATTTCAGATTACTAGAAACCAAGCTTTGCAACTACATTTCTCAAAGAAGTGGAAATGTACTTTCATGTCTCTGTTTCATGCGACAAAAGTCTACAAATTTTTTACGATTTTTACGTAAAATCAAACTAATAGATAGGAAAACTCGTTTTGGAAGGTGAATATGTCATCTCACATATTTACAAATTGATGGAAGTTATCATGCCGATGCACTAAAACCTTTTCAATGTCTTGTTCCCTCTCTTTAGCAAGCTATACACAAACGTGTAGTATAACTGTTATTACCTCTTATAACTTTCAACTGAATGACTGTTGATGTCATGTGTGCGTCCTTATGTGTCCATTTACTAATAGCATTTTTGACTATCATAACACCAGATGGCGCAAATGAAATCACATTGAACAGCAAATTAATATTTGGCTAAAATTTTACGATCCATAACTCTCTAAGGAACATCATCAACAACCACTGCATCTCGTTTCATGTTTCCAAAGTTTTGGTCTCGATGTCCTGTGTTTAATAGAAACGGATGTGTCTTAGATGTATCGATCAATCTTTTTCATCTTCAACTATTCCACGCCAATTTAGAGGAAAGCTTATACCACTGTCTCTCTTCCTATATTACTCCGATGTGAAATGGGCAGAAAAATTGAACATTTACTTTGTCACACTGACAAACAAAGAGTGCAGACTGAACTGCGTCGCAAAAAGCCTAAGTTGACGCACACCATATAGAGTTAGTGTCAAAAAAGCTTCCCCCAGTGTGAATTTTTTACTTTACCGCTTATCAGGATACTTCAGTCACAGATTGCTGTTTATTGGCTTATTCATTCTTGAAAGGTGTTGGGTGCAGGTTGATGACATCCTTTGCAGGTTGATTACTTATATTATAAGTCCTACAAGCAATATCTTTGTATAATTTGATATCTCTAATTTCTTTTCCTTTCCACTTGTAGACGCGTTGTTCACCATGAAGAAGTTACTTTTTGTCCTTGGCCTGCTCCTAGTAGCAGTTTCAGCAGGTGAGGACATGACATGGTTCCTTTTTTGTCAGAAATTTTTTAATAGGTAGTTTTTGCTGGACATCACGTTGAAATTTGTTCGTCAAGTAGTTCAATTTGGAGAACCAATCTGTAATTTTGACGGGGAGATAGGCAAGTGCATTCAGTCTTGACCGTAATGACCTTGTCATTCAAAGTTTTTAGAGATCATTATTATTGATTTCACGGTTTTCACGTTCGTTTTCTGACATCAATATATGTTCATTGATTTTGCATTAATAGTTTCGCATTGTAATTTATTTGACATTACTTTCTATATGTACATCGGTTTCACTTTTTGATATTTATTATCGATACTCCTTCTCTTCTGCAAGTTTCTTGGGCATATTTGCCGGTCTAAAAGATTTGTTGTCGGATATGATGGCCAGTTTTGTTACAGTAATGATCATCTAATGTAGGCCAGACTAATTCATGGCCTTTCACTTCTCTATCTCCTCATGTCAGATTTAAATGTATTGTTTTGTAAAGTCAAAAAATGCTATGACGATTATTTTCAGAAAAGGTTGTTTGTTTAAATAACATTCACCGAAATTCCGTTTCCATCATCACGTTCCTATTTTCTATGATCTAACGCGATTTTTAATTTATTTTCTTTTACACTTAGCTCCTGTTGAGGAGGCGCAGGATGAAGAAGACACTCCGCAAGGTAAGTAAAACCCGACGTACTTCCTTGGCTTTTCGGCTGCGATCTGTTTTCATGGAATGCTTGATACTCGTCACGAGCTACAAGAGGCGGTTCCACTTGGCGACCGCGCGTGCCCGATGCCATGCCTCTTCGCCTTAAAGTCAACAACAACGGGCGTTCCTTTTTATGCCCTAACTATTCTTTACTTACCGCTTCGTGTTTATTTGTGTATCTAGGATAGCTTCAATATGAAGCCTGCTGCCTTTCTGATGCCTCTATTTGATAACGGCAATTATCAAGTTTTTTTAGACATTTAGATATTTTTACAGGGGTTCTCCACGTTGTTACGCCACCGTTGACTTACATTTGGTTGTCCAGCCAGTCACTTACACTTATTAGGTTTTGAGGACAAGTTTATAGGATGAATGAACAGAACGTATAGAATGTCTTCTGATTTATGTAGAAATGAGTTGTAGAAGAGAGATGGCCATGTCAGATGAGGGAAGACCGAGGCATCACTTTGTTTGGAGTCTTCCAGAGGGTTTTACCCTTACAAACCCATGCTTAAAAAACTGTTACATCCTCCAAGCCGTACATTAAAATTTTTTTCTAAATTCTTTAGAGTAGCTTTGTCAGATCTTTCTTAATACCGTCAGGATGTATGGAACCGTTACCTGCTACCCCACTCCCCGTCCTTAACCAACTACTGATTTCTCGCATGCTAAGAATTCCTTTTGGCTTCCTTTTGTACAGCTGTAATAGTTTCTTTATAATAAGTGTTCCAGAACTCGTTGGAAAATAGAAACTGGGAGCTCTAAACACGTAACCGACAATAAGTGTTACATTTATTAAATCATGTTTATTTCGAATAAATTTTTTATCAATAATTTCATTTCGAATAAATTTAACATTGAGTTGTGATCTAGCGAAACAGCATTGAAAAATGTGCAGATTCATGCAGCTCCTGTAAAATAACCTTGAGGTGTATTTTCATCTGTCCTCCTTTTTTGCTATCCTACAGATGGAGACAAGATTGAGATGGACTTGCAGGACGTTGGAGGTAAGTCTACAAGATATGACATCTTTTCCTGAAACAGTTTGTCTTCTTTGTTTATACTTTAAGCCGCCTGGATAATTACGACTCCCATAACACGAGTTTGTAGTTCTGGCGTACTTAGGTTTCTGATTCTACTTCTTATCACCTATAGTAATCTATGTGTAGCGGGTTACACACATTCAGACTAGTATCTAAACTTGGCGCAGCCCAGCACAATATTTATAGGCATTTAGATTGTTTACTAGTATTTACGCCATTAAAATTCCATCCGTGTCTTCCAGCATCATTTACATGACTGAGCAAAAATAGCATCGGATTGGAAACATCATTTATTATCCCTAACAGAGGGGTTAAATTAAAATAATATAGTATAGTAACGCTTTAAGAACGAGTCATTGCCAAATAATATTGCCACTGAGGTCTCATACTTTCTTTAGCATATGTCGTCATGTATCATGCACTTGATTCATATTTAAAGTTTTGATTTCAATAGCTGATCTAAAATCTTAAGCTACGTGCGAAAGCTTACGTTACCTGAAAAAACAGCAATCTTTCTTAATCGTCGAAGAAGCGGCAGTTGGGAGGGCACCTCCGAATGTTGACGTTGATCCGGAGGACATTCTTGACAGCCAATTTATTCTAATGGGGGACTACGATGTTTATTGAGTTTCAAACACAATGATTTCTTTAGCGACAGTTAAGGATGGGCCTGTAAATTCATGGCTCTCTCGCGTTTTCAGAACGGGGCCGAGTGGTTAAGGCGGGTTCATGAACTAATGGTTGTCGGTTCGATTCCCCACCCGGCCTTCGGGCTCATAATTAAAGGGTTATAACTTCGAGTCATACTGTTACTGGGACAATATTTTATCCCTAAGAAAGGTACTTTGATACTTTTTCTTCTACGTACGTGATCAAGACTCCCTATGGTTCCACTGGTAACGACCTTCATCAGCTAATGTCGGAAAACCGAATCAGACTGCTCAGAGCGTTTGATCACCGCTTAGTAATAAGCAACTTAAACTAATATGACTCCATTTTTTATCAAAGGTTTGCATTAAGAAACTGCGTTTTCAGTTAGAATATTTACGTTTGTTTTTGTTCATGGTTTTCTAGCATTAACCGAACTCGATAATGACAACGAAGAGGAGGAGGAGGAAGACGACGGAGTTGACGATCCGAAAAGGAGACGCAGACGACGCTCAGTAAAATGCTTTGTGTTCGGTTGTAAGTGCTACAACTCGAGACGCAGACGAAGATCGAGAAGAAAGTGTGACGAAGCTCAAGAGAATGAATCAGAGGATCCAAAGAGGAGGCGAAGGAGAAGGATAAAAGCATTTGGCTTTGCTAGATGTTCGTGCGGATTTGCTAGCTCGAGATGCTCACCCCATAGAATGAAATGATGCCGCGGTTAATCGATAATCATGAAAGCGCAAGGTTGCCGATTCTCGCCTTAATGTGCATTCATATACATTTACTAACTGATCTGCTGCATTAGTTATGAAACATTTTCACTACGGAAACTATGTAATGGAAAAGCAAGTTTTCAGAGCTAGTTGAAAATGGTAACTGAGAGAAATAAACATTTGATTTCGATTCTCTTGAGTCATATCCTTAAAGAAAGTTCCTCCTCCCATATCTACCATTCGTAGATTCAATGTTCAAACGTTATTTGAAGGAAGTTTTGCGGCTTAACCTTCTGATTAAACTGCATGCTTTGGTTTGGTATTGTTAAGTTTGTAATAGGTACTGAGAACTTTGCCGTAGCATCACTTGTCATACTTATAGCTTCAACTTTTAGTTCTTTTGTTTTGCAAAGGTGATACAGATTTTTGTAGGGTGTGCGGTTCTTTTGTACGATTTATACATAGAATATGACTAGCCAAAAGTGAAAATGTCAGCCGGGTTAAGTTTTGGCTGGCATCTTTAGGTTTGAATTTCACCTGTTATTTGATTTTTTGGGTTGAAAATGCACTGCGTAACAACGATGTTTTATATAACACTCTTTGGTGCACTAGACTGCCGATAAAAATTTTAAAAACATGAAAAAACAACACAGATTGCCACTAAAGGGTAATTAGCTATCGTGAGGTAGCGACTCCGCCATTCTCTTCTAGTTTCATTTTGATCTAGCGTGACCAACAGCTATACTACAACCTAGTGACTGATAAATAAATAGAAGCCATATTTTGTTGAAAGCCTCGCTTGCTACATCCCAGGTTTTGATAACATTTATAAGTATAATGCTTGAGCATAATTTAGACCTTATCACCCTCGGACTGGTAGATCGGAACTGTCTAATTGCATCTCGTAGCTACTGGCGGTATCTCAGATACTTCCTCGCAAGGTGAGACAGAGTAAAATCAAGGTTCACGAGAAGTTGTATTGCTACCAACAGAAGTAAGCATTTTCTCACAAGGCCTATTGCACAATAGCCTATCGCCGCTGAATTTTGACTTTTGGCCGCCTTAAATTGGACCGCTCTGCTTTCCCCAAACATCGCTGGTAAAATAATTTCATTTAACTGTCGATCCTATTACGATTGATCAAAATTCCAGTTCTTAAGATTCAACTCCATAGAGATATGTACTCGTAGTAGTAGATAAGGATGCATAGTCAACGGATGTCCACTCCCCTTTCGCCTATCCTTTCTGTTTTCACAGTTGTGTTTCTGCCGCGTATTTGAGTTTTTTAACGTTGGGCAATCATAAACTATGACGAGGAAGGCGGCTATAACTGTTTCCCTCTAAACCGGGATGACAGTTTAATCTCGGAATGCGGAGGAAAGTGATGACGTCACAAATCAAAGATTTTAAAAATACAGTCGAACCTGTCTACAGCGGACACCTGCGGTTCCTGGAAAAAGTGTCCACGATTACCAGGTGTCCGCTATATAGCATGTCCGCCACAGACAGGTTCAACTGTAGTACAATCTGATTCAGGATATCTAAAGGGAGCCCTGGAATAGACTGTTTCCCAAAGTAACAGACCTTTAGTGTATTTAGTGTTTACACTAGAGGCGTTTGAATCTAAAAATTTCTGGTCAAAACTCTATTGATATTCCTTGGTTCCTTAAGTTAGGAACCAGCATTAAGCGATAGGGTTTAGTTAGACAAATTCAAAACTTTGAAGCCTGATATCTCCGTGTTGGGAAAGGGCATCATTCTCAATTTTAGCCATTGACGTTTTCACTATCAGGGTAACATGAAAATAGAGTTTTTCCCCTTAATTCAAAAATGTTCAACATCGTGACGTCAC
>JAAAKL020008513.1:0-15855 GCA_010016065.2 Carybdea cf. marsupialis auct. non (Linnaeus, 1758)
TTTTATCAGCAATTACAACATTTATCAACAGACACAGCATTTATCAACAGACACAACATTTATCAACGATGCAACATTTATCAACAAACCAACATTTTTCAACAAACACAACATTTATCAACAGACACAACATTTATCAACAGACGCAACATTTATCAACAAACCAACATTTTTCAACAAACACAACATTTTTCAACAGACACAACATTTATCATTAAACCAACATTTTTCCACAGAGACAACATTTATCAACAAAGCAACATCTATAAACAGGGCGTAACATTGCAATCTTAAATAAAATACCTCGTCCAACCAACATTTATCAGCACACACAACATTTATCAACAAACCAACATTTTATCAACAATTACTACATTTATCAACAGACGCAACATTTATCAACAAACTAACATCTGTCAACAAACGCAACATGTACCAAGGGACTCAACCTTCGCCAACCGACGCAACTTTCATAAACAAAAGCTACACTTTCACATATAGTTACCTTTCCCAACACACACAAACGCATATAGGAAACTCATATTAACAAACGCAACTTTCACCAACAATTACTCATGAAATCTCGAGGAACTAAGAGGCCGATTTAATGATGTTAAACATCGAAGACTTATCATCAAAATGCAACCTTGACTGAAAGATGCAATTTAAATTAACAAACAAGACCTTAACTTGTAAACATAAAATATATTAAAGAATTTGCAGTGATTCCCTTTGTATATGTCACCAGTGGTTGAAATAAGGAAAACTTGTGTCATCGGTGCAAATTATATCTGCAGAAGCGAGCTCAGAGATGGGGGTTTGGGGTCTGAATGTGGTTCGGGGCCAAGCCCCCAAAATTTTGCTCATTTCAGTCTATTCTGGGGCCATCTCGGAAGCATCTGCAGACGGGCAAAACAGAACATTGGCGCAAGAAATGATATCTGAATACCATGAAATTGATCAGGTACTTCGCAAAATAGAACAAAGAATAAAACATACACATGACAAGTGTCAAAATAACTACAAACACGATGAAAATGTACATGGCAAGACAGGCGGATAAATGAATTTTGTTTATTGATTCATGACTTTCCCCATCGGATTTTTTCCTCTGAATTTCACTTTTGTGCCTTCGGTCTTTTTCATTTTCTCGGCGGTTTTCACCGATCACCGGCCATTTTTTCGATCACTGGTTACACTAGCATACAATCCATGTCTCACGGTACACCTCGATTTTACTGAAGACAAAATGATTTGCGTGCCGGCATTTCCAGACAAGCCCTGATCATGTCGTCAGAAGGTTGTCGCTGGCGGACCGCAAATAACGCCGAATTTGCAATTAGCTCGTACTCTCTTATTATGCTCTCCGTGCTGTATCGAGCACTCAAGCAAAGATGTCTTCGTGTGATGTCACGAATAAAAAGCTCCGTCCAGCATGCCTTGCGTCAATGATAAGTCCTTCAGGCAGTACGTAACGTATGATGCACAGTTTCAACGACCCCTGCGACCACACGAACATGAAACAATCGCCCTTCCTGAAGCTTATTTAATACCTAATCCATTTGATAGGTTCTAGAGTGCAAGAACTAAAACATACTAATAAGATCTCCTTTTTATCGTCTTTTTATTGTTGTACGGAAAGAATAAAACAATACATACCTAGGAGAACAAGATATCTATTCATCTCTACAGCATTTGCTTCAGAAGGTATTTAAGGCCTAATTGTCAAACTTGCCTTGCAGCAGAGGGTGCCTCTGAATTACGTACAGTGAGTAGACAAAGAAATCACAATTCAGGACGGTAGAATCATATCCGGTGGCATTAGTAGTTTTGGTTCCTTTCCAATGTTTACTTGTTACGCATGATCTGTCAAGGCCTAGTTGCTACCGGTAATTAAAGTGGGAAATCACAGAGCTGTTCTGTATCTAGCACGATTGAATTCTTTCTATTTTAGGTAATAACGTCTGACGTGTAACTTTGTTTATTCTTGCAAGTGCTAGAATCTAGCTTCTTGACCACCCGATTAAATGTTTTAAAGCGCATATCTTGTTCTGTGATATGACAGATATTTACTTCATGGCTTAAGTGGGTATAGGGCTATAGATCATTTCATTTCATTGCAGCTGTTTTTTCTTTATGTTGGTTGATCAGAAGCCTTACGAGAAAGGGTGGTGGCAGGGTAACGCTTTTCCCTGGTTCCGATTTATCCAAATTTTCACTACACTGTTCGTGGTGTACGACAGGATTCAAGGAGGACTATGCGAAAAGTGAAAGCTCCAAGGCATTAATTTGTGGAGGGTAAACGGGCTCGTGCTCTCTGCAGGCAATTAAATTTCACTACCACGAATGCCTGTTTGGGTATTATCTGACAATTATCACATCATGTTTATGCCCTAAAAATTCGGTAATCTAATACTTTATAATTCCTTGAGGGGGTGCCCCAATGACCTCCCCTAAAAACTGCTTCCCTTATTAAGTTTACGTTGCGGCCCACCTATACGCCCCAATTTATGCAAACTTGTACCTTGAGTCCCTCTCACTGCCCCCCAAAATTAATCGTGAGTATAGCCGTTCTCTAACCTCGGATACTACAGTAGAGTAGGTCCTATTCATCTTCGACCTAAAACATGTTCAATTCAGTCAAAATCATTCGCCAAGGGCTTTATCTTGGAAACGTTTTAATGGTTGCTCAGGCCACCCTTCGCCGAAAAAACGTACGTTCCAGATCATCCTAGGATTATATTATTGGCAAGAAAGTGGGCCACACAAAAAACCTTACTGACTCAACAAAGTAGATCAATTGTCCCATAGAAATGCACGATTGCCACGTTCGTCGAATGTCCTACCTGTTTCTTCAAAGCTGACACCACGCTTGATATGCTCCTGCATAACTCTCAATATAGGCCCACTTTAGTATAAAATACAAATCTTTTCTGGTTACCTTACTCGGTGAAATTTTAGATTTTTGGCGAAGTTTGGTAACGGTTGAGAACAATATCACAGGGAGCGTCCTATAATGACTACATGGATTTGACAAGTTCATGAATGTTCTCCGTAATAAGGATAGCGCTCATCGTAATTTATACAGAAGACACATATCAAAACACATAACGCACTCCCCGAGTATACACCCAAATGTGGCCACAAAAACGCAACAATCATACGACTACAGTATAATCCATTGGATCAAAATGGGCGTTAACTGTAGCTAGACAAACCATATTTAATCCATGAGAACGAGCGAAGGTTTTCAGTTCGGAACCACTTTATATACCGTACGTTCTTGAGGTTTTAAATCTCGCAACTTTTTACAATGGGTGACATTGATGAGAACGATTTTAGTAATCAAATACCGGACGTACTATATGTAGTACTGACATTTTCTAAGTAACTTAAAATGATCAGATCGAAGTCTTCGATGAGGGAGTTCTTCGAACATTGTTAAGAAACAGGTGCGAGTGAAACTACAGTAACAAAACACTATCTTCCTAGTACATGATATTTTAGAAGGCAGTAGACAAGCACTTCCTTCTGTATCAATGATTCTGATGATTGTCGCTTCAAATTATATCTGTCTGAACAATGACTTTAATTACCTGCAACAAAGAGCAGGTTCTCTTAGCAGCGAGAAGTCATTCCATCAAAAGCCATTATAGTTTTCGACATAAAACACGTCTTTTGGGTAAGAAAACCTGATGCTTAAAACAAAGTTATTACATGCTTCCTGACCAATTTCGACAACCATTATCGCTGCGCAAGCAGCCTCGTAATTCCTTAAATTGGGAGAGTTGAAACAAATAAATGACAAGCGTTAAACCAACCGGGAACAAGTCACGCAAAACCAACTTTGATTTTCGACACCGATAGATTCTATCTTCACAGATTGATGTATATATCACAAGGAAATTCATTCGCTCCACTTCATTATAACCGGTGTTTAGTGACAGAATGCTCTGAAATAGCGAAGTCAATACTTAGCACTTATCTTCTGTCTTCAAACACTTATCGGTGACCTATTAAGACCTATCATTTCACGAATAAAAAGCCAAAAAACCGCGGAGTAGATCTCATACATTTGTAAATGACAAAACAAGGATGATTACGGCGTAAACAGATTAATGGGTCTTCAATTTGGTGGCTTCCAGACAGCAAATCCGCCCATCTACAATTCTGAACGATGGGAAGCGTGGCCGGATATTTAGACCTGGATATCATTTACCAATCCTATCCGTAGGCCTACCATCTAGATATGTTAATTCCTTGCTTGTAATAAAATTGAACCGTGGGTACGATTACTGACGCGTGGATTAAAAAATCCGTATTAACAGAACAGATAAATTCTGCAAGTCTACAGGTAGCAGTCTTTGCTTTTATCTGTCGTACAGACTGCAGCTTAACGTAATGTCGGCTGCACGGCTGTGTAAATGAACTAATACTCTGTTAGTTAAAATACAGTGTGTGTTACATCATCTGCACCGATGCATTACGCATTGTTTGAAAATATACAACCCTCTTGGGTACAAAGGTGGTAAGATACTTCAGTTAACTGATTACGAAAACGAGTTTATCAAGGAACAACAATCTTCAGGTAAAGAAAGGCATCAATACTTCGTAACTCACAGAGATCGTAGTTGATGGGTGTGCAGTTAGTCGATCCAAAATTTCCCAGTTTTCCTTCCAGCGTTTCCAACGTCTACAGAATCGATATCCAGAAAACAGGTTATGATCGATCCTATAACGAACACACCACAAACAAAATATAGCACAAAAACGAATTCAAAACGAAGTATATAGTCATGTTTCTCTGCGGACGTCCAGTTGTAGTAAGACCTGAAATGCATGTCCATATTCTACACTTACAACATCTGTTAGGTTACCGCGGAACATGACCCAGCAAGCGTGTCAAAGAGCCAACGCATCATATATTGTTATGACTTCGTGCGTTCCTTGAAATATCAATATTAATAAAGAAATTTTAAATCCTGTTTAATAGTCATGAATTTTCCAGGTTACTGTTTTCTACTGAAGGTCAAGGAAACTTCAAGTCAATATAAATCAATACAATTTGTTTTATTGCCGTTGACATGATATGATAGCAAGATTCCTCGGAGGACAGTTCCAATTCGGTCCTTCCTCTCAAAGGCATAGTCTTGCTTAGCTGTAAAGAAATAAGCTTGAGCTGCCATGAACATAGGAACGAAGCAGAAACTGTATTTGGCTATTTCATACCTGGTTTCTTTGCGCGTAAAATACAATTTGACGGCTGGAGTGATCAGAGGATTCCCAATCTTCAATGGGAAGCTTAAAGAAATACCTGTCCTCCGCGGTATATCAATAGACGCTTCCATAAAATCCCCTGTAGCAAGCAGTCTCCATTTAAGTTACAATTAAACGAAATC
Source organism: Carybdea cf. marsupialis auct. non (Linnaeus, 1758) (assembly GCA_010016065.2). NCBI lineage: Eukaryota > Metazoa > Cnidaria > Cubozoa > Carybdeida > Carybdeidae > Carybdea > Carybdea cf. marsupialis auct. non (Linnaeus, 1758). Next base: position 5,400 of record JAAAKL020008513.1, read on the forward strand.
GGAAAGTAAAATCTGATATTTTTTTTAAAAGGACTTCTCAGATTGGGCATCTCTCAACCAGTGTACGACCCATCTCTCTGGCCTCGTTTGCATGGTATGACGTCAGATTGGTCTTTGAAAGTCACGTACTGGTTCCAAACAACGTTTAAGTTTAAGGAAATGGAAGAATGGAAACCGACCAACGACGCACATTTTATTCTTGTGTTTTAGGTCTAGTGGATCATATTACATTAAACAGCCCTGAAACATGTACGTTTCTACCTGCCGGTCATAAACGGTATCAAGTATTGATATGCGCTGAACAGAGGCTGTGTTGTGTCAATAGTAGCGACTCGTGTGAAGGGGACTTTGTCTGATTAGAGAATGGTCTCTATTTACTCAAGTATAGATATGCACTGAACAGAGGCTGTGTTGTGTCAATAGTAGCGACTCGTGTGAAGGGGATTTTGTCTGATTAGTGAACAGTCTCTATTCACCCAACCCGAACAACTAAAAAGACTAAAAAACTTGGAACCTAAACTTGAGACTCGGTATTTCCACTCAATTCTACAAATTTTTCTTCGGCTTATCTTTCTTATCTAAGCCATAGGCGTCCTACATTCTCGTGGTCATGTTCCAACTGACAGGAAAAGAGGTTACTGTTATCAAATATCGTCAAGACGTGACCAGTCCAATGCAGCTGAGACTGCATGAGGAAGGTCTAGATCTGACCGACATTGCACCCGTTCATCATCGTCATTAACCATAGTCATGGATAGACCGTTGGCGCATCCATGACTTTGCATGTGTCCTCCATTCCACACGTGACCCTGCTTTCTCTGACGTTTCCCTTAGTCCGAGACCACTCCATTGTTGGATATCGTCAAACCAAATTCTTTGCTTTTCTTCCTCTCAGCTGTGTACCCTCAGCCATGGCTTGTATTGACACCTTCGTGGTTTGACCTGCCCAGATGTGATGTCCATAGAATTTGAGCTTTCTTTTCTTTATCGTTTCTATTATTGCTTCTAGCTCTTTCTGCATGGCTTTGCTCCTGTTAGAACTACCAAAGCAATAAGGAGATTCAATTACAGCAACTCCTTCATCGCCAGGTCGCTTAGACAGACGATGGTGCATGAAACAGGCATTTTATTCAATCATAAGTTACCACTGCTAATGTCTATTTCAACGGTACATTGAAACCAAGGTCAATAACATGAACTTTAGTTCAACAGATCAAATTATAAAATGACCGGATCGAGCACTTGAATGACGGTAAGTTGCTAGGAAACCTACAGCGCACTCTTAAATATGATGTAATAAGTTATGCAACTAACTAGAGTGTGAACTATTTTGGAGCTCAGTTTTTGTTATTCCCTATAACCACAGTGCCGTAACCACGAAATAATTATTGGGGGGGGCTAAACGGAGCTTTCCATTTCCCATGGGCGTGGCCGAGGGCGTGGCCGAGAAAGGATGGTTTGCCTATGCAATGCTTTAAAATTGCCTTGTATTTAAGACCGGGATAACATAGTAGACTTCTCAATATATCAAGCATAACATATTCTTACGCTCTAAGGCAACTGACAGTACGTAAACTCTGTGAACAGTCTTTAAATTACCTTGAAAATTATTGGAGGGGCTATAGCCCCCCCAGTGGTTACGTCACTGAACCAGATGTGCTAGCAGAGGTATGATGAAGTTCTGAATTAGCATCGATGAAATACCGACAGAGTACAGATGATGTCGTGGCATTTTTTTGTGGATGACTCTAATTTATCACTACATCACGGTGGCAATACAAAACCAGAAAGAACCGAAAACAAAATACCCCCCTCACGTTTCATCCCTACTGCGACTAAATACCGTTTAAATCTGGTAAAAGTTTGATATAGGAATTGCATCTTCTCCTCAGCTTACAATATCATGAACTAGGTTCAAATAACAAGATTTTGATAGGAATGATTCAAGCTAAGAAAAGGCGCTTCTTTATGCCTGTTGCAATATCGTCTTCAAACGTGGACAAATGATTTATATCCACAAGAGGACTACATTTTGAGCGCACAATTTTGTCGAACTTTTGCGTGTGATAGGATTGTGAGGTCGCAATTAAGCACTGTACTTTGTCGAAGCTTTTCGATCGATCCATTTCAAGTCACTACATCGATACTGACATTAGGATAGATTTTATATAAAGTTTTGTAAAAGAGCGTAGTTTACATGAAAAATAACATGCAGAATACTAAAACCACTATTTGAAAAACTATATAAGACATGCCAGATGGTGGACATATGGATATTGAAACTATAAGGGGCATGCAATTGCAATTAAACTAAGTGTTAATTGCAGGGCATAGAAGACAATAGAACATCTGAGGAACGCAAGGATAGGGGAAACAAGACTAACTAACTCACTACTGGTACAAAGAAAGACCGAAACTAATGTTTTTTGTCGGCAAAGTCATGGCTACTGAGAAGCTATCGATACAGCGTGCAAAACCTTATGGTGAAACTCAGGCGAGGTCTGTGAAGGATGGAAAATCTTCGGTCTCCATAGCTCTCTGCACAATTATTACTGAGCAGCAAATGAAGAGCAATGACTGATTCAACCTTCTCTAGTCGATACGATTTAATCTGACAAGCACGGTTAGGTTTAGCCATCACTTTGCCGACAGGAATAATATTTTTCTACCATCTGGTATGTTTTGTATAGCTTTTCAATTAGTAGGTTTCATATTCTGTATATCATTTTTCATTGTTAACTACGCTCTTTTACAACATTTTGTATACAATCTATCCTAATTTTAGTTAATGTCAGCATCGACTTAGTCACTTGAGAAGAACCGATCGAAGAGCTTTGACAAAATGGAATGCGTATTTTCAAATTCTGTAGCATCAACAATCTGTTAGGTACTGTATAAAGCATATTTTGGGAGTATTTTAAAACTTCGAATGCAATCAAAACAGTTTTTATTTAAGAATAAGCAACTTTCGTTCTCGGTAATATGGTACACTGCAAACAAAATAATATCTTCTAATCAGGTGTTGGTAACAAAGCCTTGGTATTGGGGGAAAGAATGATAATACTGTAGGTACATCAGACAATTTTTTAAATAATGACCACAAAGTAGCTAGCATGTTGGCATTAACCTGAAAAAGTGTCTTCTAAAAAAATTCTAAAAAGTTATTGCAAAATCAGTTTTCGTAACTGGGATTCCTTTACAGAATACCCTCCATTTTGATATTTTTGGTTCGATTTTAATCGAGATTCCGTAACAGGACGTCCTTTATTTTAATGATTTTAGTTCTTTTAATTGGGATTCCTTCATAGAATGTCCTATATTTTTAAAATTTTAGTTTTCTTGTTTGGGATTCTTTTACAGAATGCGCTGAATTTCTCAACAAAATTCTCTCAATCATCACTGTGTCTCTTTTCATAACACCCACAGAAATAACTGAACTTTATCATAGGTATAGGCCAAAGGCCACTTAGTACAGGACTGAAGACCCACTAGCCTTCTACTACTTAACAAAACATCAACAGAAATAACTGAACTTTATCATAGGTATAGGCCAAAGGCCACTTAGTGCAGGGCTGAAGACCCACTAGCCTTCTACTACTTAACAAAAAATCCACAGAAATAACTGTTTTGTCTTCGGGAAAAGGGCCGAAGCCCTGACAACCTTTCGCAAGAACTAGCCATCAGTGCATTTCTAAAAGAAACCCCTTTTGGCTAGTAGCCTATGTGTATAATCACTCTATGTTAGCAAATGGGTGGATCTACAGAGACAAAGCTGAAGTAAATAACAACATTTAATGGAACTGCAAGCTAACAATCAATTATTTCAGGATTAAATGATAAATACTATAGCGTGGTATGTTATTTTTGCTTAGTAAATAAATGAGGGATGTTCTAGAACTTGTTTTGTCACGGTTACTTTTGAGCTGCCTTGACCACGTAGATCCATCTAAGGTCAGACTGATAGGCTGTCTGTCTTATTGATTTGGTCACCGTCTCCAGCATACTAAAAGAGGTAACTAGTAACTTGTTAGATAACTAACCCAACCAATAAACTGAAGTCAATAACCTATGTGGCGACTTTAACTTCCAAGATAATTATCAAGCCAGTAAGTCGGTGGAACGGATGAAAACATTAACAGTATGATTATAGTTTGAGTACGACACAGCTGATCACCGACTTAAACTTACCATAACAACCTGTGGCGTATTACTTTCATAGCATAACCAGAAGAAGTGCCGCTGAAATGAATTTACGTCATTTAAAGGAATACACTGACTTCTTTTGCTTACAAAGGTTATCAATCTCAACAATTCTGATCAACTGGTCATGTATGGGTCTGCTATGTATCTGTCACCCCTCGTGGAACGAAATGATGTTACGAATAGTTTTACCTTACTATAATAACATGGTATATACAGGATGAATTGGTAGAGGAAAGAACCGATAGATACATACATATCTCCACCAGTAAGAATGAGGGTTTGCTTAATCCACACGCTATTTGCCAGAGGGTACGGCGAAGATTCTGTCCAAAATTGCAGATCTTTCAAAGAGCAGTTGTTTCCCCAACAAGTCAGTAAGTACAAAGACCGGTGGTTGAACAACATAATTTTTGTATGTCAAATCGATCCGCCACCAAGTCACTGAATTTACTTTAAGTTTCTTGGTGTGCGGGACGTGGGAAGTTTAGTATAATATACCATTTTAAATATGAAATTTATCAAAAATTGCTTGTGTGCAGGATGGAAAAGGAAGCAATGGCGATAAAGGAAAATCAAATAATAAGACCTAGTGGTAATATTGAGCACTCCATCAATGGCATCGATAGTACTTTTTGGTACATATTTGCACGTTCTCCTATACGTATGTACATATTTGTACGTTCGCCTAAACGTACGTACATATGTGCATACGTTTGTAAAATTTAGCAGATTCATATTGCGTTTTGCAGTCTTTGTTTGCTTTCATTAAACAGTAAACAACTCAATGTAGCGTTACCCTCGCAAGTTGACCTGTATGCATTGGATATTCTGGTAGTAAGGTCCAAACTGCGTCAAATATTTTGATGGGGTGCCCTAGTCGAACAGTGTCGAGCTGTAGATTACTAAGCCCATGAACTATATAGGTATACTTCGATGTCAGACGAGATACTATTGTTAAACCATAGACGGTTTTCGAACTGTTTTAAGCGGGCATTAACTTTGCTGACTTCAGGGGAAATTTCATGTTACAAGGATACCAAACTGTAACTGCATTCTCAAGCTTAGAACTGACCACTAAAGTCTTAAGGATTTAACTAGCGCTAAAATTCATTGCTAAGTCAGGCCAATAAGGTGTTCTCCATCTACCTAGGTTTTGGTGAAGAGGTCACATTCAGATAAGCGAGAAAGCATCAGAAGTTGAAAAGCTTGCGTGATGGCCAAAACTTGATGTATGTTTCCTGTTAGTTAATAAAGGCCATCACAGGTTGACGAGTGGACAATTGTGTAACTGAACTCAACCAAAAATTGAATACAAACTCTTATTGTACTATATGGGTGACTGATCTGACAGTAAACAGTTTTGGCAATTAAATATCTCTCTATTTAGCACGCGTCTGTACAGAAATAGGATCAGACACTTGCCTTATTTAGTTATAATGGAGTTTCTAAAGAACTGTCACAAAGCCTATTTAGAGATATTAGGGATCTCATAGCCGACACCAGAACATCATTGTTTTCCCTGTCAAACACCTTTAACAGATCAACGAACTCCAGAAGCAAATCCACTGTCTGTTCTACACAACATTCTGTTGCTTATTGGCTGAAAACGTTCTGCCGGTAGTTCCCAAGCCCTAAACAGCATAAGAGCAAAGGCTCTCCTAACTGAGGTGTTATGGCTCTTCTTCTATGTTTTGAAAATCATTCCCTTCTCGCGCCTGAAGCGAACATTTCCTTGACTGGATTTCTATAAAGCTGAATATTGAAAGAAATATCAATCACAACCACCAGAAAATCCCTTGCCGACCTCAAAAGGCTTGCAATCTCGCTGCAATTAGGTTACGATGACACATGTTCCATTTACTGGGGGTTTACAATGCGGCAGGTGTTGCACAGGAGATATCTTGAATATCAGTGGACTAAAATTGACCTTGACAAACCTTAAGAGAACTGGAGTCCCTGTACATAGATCATTGGCCATAAAAATCAAAGGTTCTGCTGTGGATTTCATGATACTTTGGGAACTGTCACGACTTCCTATATCATACAGTTCTGATGTAGTGCGGCATCTAGGAATGCCTTGCACTTCGGACAAAGTGTATCTCATGACCTATCCATGTCGCTTCTATGGATTTTTCAACTGAACAGTGATAATTATAATCTGATACGGAAGATGCATCAAAAATCTAAAAATGACATGCATCTATTCCTGTTTTTGTTTGATCTGATCTACTGATAGGGCAAGTGATCATAGTAAGACATTTCTAAGGAAGTGATCTACTTTTTTGAAGAGATTATATGTTGGTTGCAGTGACGTATTACTGTGACGTGGTAGTGACGTAATGTAGTGACGTAATGTAGTGACGTAATACTGAATAATAGGCCCCCAAATTTTGCAAAATGTTGTCTTTATTTGAGAATTTCGGCCAATTTTCTGGAGGAGAGGGGGAGCTGAATCCATCCCCCCCTTGATGCAGAGCTATAATAATGAACCACAATCCTCAAGCTTCCAGAATATTTAAGAAGTTACCGGAACTTACTGGATGCTTTTAGATTATTCTAAACTATAATTTATTTCTTCATTAAAGCTGTGCATTACCACTATTCCGTCACAATTGAGACCAAGCAAACGGCCGCAAGTTATACATGTGGCTTGTGTTCAGTTAAAGTTTATTCTGCCTGAAACAAAAGGCTACTGTTACCTCATCAATTCTCGCTAATTTGTATCGAGGCCTTGTTCCTCAGCTTGTGATCCTATGTTTTCCCAACAATGTAAACAAATTTAAATCTTTTAAAACAGGCACTGCAATTTTGTGGAATCTATTCTCGATATAAACATCACTGAAATTTTACCCTAAGACGGTTTGGCTAGGAAAATCAGCATTACCTCTTCTAAACCCTATCTCTAGCTGTCATCTTCAGAGGAATAATGTTGTTGCCTATATCTGAATGTTCCTGCTACCAACATGTTGATATCTACCTCTGCTAAATATTTTATTACGATAACAGAGCATTTGTAAACATCGAGATAGGTTATCTTGTACTACACTGTTGTTAAAAGTCCATGTTGATAAGTTAGTCACGGTCCGCAGTAAGATGGTGGAAGGATCTAGAAATGCAGTGGAGATAACCAGGAAGGCAAAGGAAAGAGGAATACTACTTGGACAAACACGGAATGGAGAGATCATTGAATAGTGGTTATCAACACATGCTACGTTGCACAACTGAAAGATTTCGTTGATATTATAGGTAAGATAGTGATGAATTGGTAAAAGGAATTGCCGAGGCAACTGTGGAATCTGGAAAGGCACAGGAATGAGGAAAGTAACTTGTGTGACCCATTTCTGGAAAGATCAATAAAAAGTAGTCATTGACACATTTTATCTTTCACAGTCTTGTAATGAAAAAATTCTGTTGATATCTTAGAATAGATAAGGAATGAATTGGTGAGAGGAACCATCAAGGCATTTGAAGAATCAAGAAAGAAACAGTAAACAGGGATACAATTGACATACAAAATTGAAAATTGTGTCCAGTGCCGTGTATGGGTGCACAAATTTGGGGAAAGGGGGATATACTAAACAGAAAGCGGTGGAGCAGATGAAAGATAAAAATGAGAGACACAAGAGATTATTAGAAAAATTAGCATTCTCCAGGGTTTTGCTGAGAGACGAAACTCCACCCCTTATTCCGTGGGTCTAGATTGCTTTCTAGGGCCCCTATAAACTCGGATCAGGCACTCCGTGCCGGCTAAAAAACAATAAAGAAAAACTATACATTCCAGTGAGAAAATTTCACCACTGGTGACTGGTCCATTGTGTAGAGTAGGAAGAGTAATTTTTTCTACCAGTTACTTTCAACGGATGCTTTGTGACGGAGAAGAAGCAGCTTCGTGGTGCGTTTCTACAGAATACACAGGTAGCCTGAGCAATTGAGGATCTGTATAAGAGAGAAATTAAGGCACAAGGGCAAAAGTCTTCATCATTCACTCTTCACATTCTCGTGCGCACCCATCCCACATTAGGGTACATAGACTTCAATAACTTATACGCCATTCGCCAACACGTAGCTTACGCCGCATTGTCCATCATGCAACTTGCCATGTAAACCTGTCAAAAGTCTTCGACGAGCTAGTAACTTTTTAAACCTCTCCTGTAGTTGCTTCACTGCATATGATCACTACATCAATGACACCACTCCCCCACATAGCTTTTCAGCAGGAAAGTTGCCACGGCAAAGGCCATAACTGCAGACCAAAAATATACATTTTGCACCAGGGCTGTTTTGCACCAAAGCTATTAGCCTTTAGTACTTTCCAGGGGTCATATGACCCATCTTGTCCCTCAGAGGACACGCTTCCCTGTAGCTATTAAAAGTAACTAATAGCAACTGGTTTGAGTAGGTCGTGAATCGGGATGACCCATGGTGACCTTTCATGTTGATATTTCACGGAGTTATAAGGCACAGCTTTCTGAAATTTGAACACCCTTGAGAAAAGCTACTATTCAGATACACATGTTGTATACATAAGTTGGCGCCGAAAAATTATTAATTTGGGATCAAATCCAAGTCTGACAACAATACGCAGGGGAAAATGATGATGTCACAAATCAAACGTTTTGGAAATAGTACGATTTGACTCCAGTTATCAAAAGGCAACCCAGGAATAAGCTGTTTCTCAAAATGCCAGACATGTAGTGAATATAGTGTTTAATCTAGAGGTGTTTGAAGCTCAAAAATCTCTGGTTAAAACTCTGTTAGTATTCCTTGGATCCTTAAGTTAGGATCCACCATCAAATAATTAGGTTTTTGTAAGAGAGATTTAAAACTTTGAAAGTTGATATCTCGGTTTTGGGAAAGGGCATTATTCACAATTATGGTCATTGACGTTCTTACTAATAGGGCAACATGAAATTTGAGTATTTTGCCATAATTCAAATCTTTTCAAAATCCTGACGTCACTCTTTCCCTCCGTATACGTGAAATCAATGGTTTTCACTCAAAAACAGGAATGTAAAGAATGCAGACTAGCAACGAAGAGTAAAATGGCTACTGTAGAAATATACCACAGGTATGACAGATAGGTTTTAATTTTCTTGGGTCACTGTAGAGCGAGGTATTAAACTGCTGAAGTTTGGATATGGTATCTACTGAAGAACGGTACAAACTATAAACTAATTGTGAGTGACCTAAGGTTAAGCTGCGCTCATTTTTGTGCTGGGGCTCCTCAACATGCGATAACTGCTAACGAAAATATCCATAAAGAAAACTATATCCAGCGAGGAGTTCCAAGCAATGCCGAACACGCTGTGCGGTTATTCTTTCGTTGTAGAAGAAAGAAATAACATAACAAGCTCCCATATTTCCATGATAAGTGATCTAAAGCTTGGTATTAAGAGCAGCCGACATATTGTTGTTAATACCACATTGAGTATCGGGCAGACTTAATAGCAGCTCATTTTCAACGGATAAGACTTGAACGCTTAACTGGATAAGAGCCCAGTCGCCTTCAAAACAAAAAAACTATCATCTAGAGCGTTATTACTTTCTTCTTTTTCCCTTTCATAACTGACTGATATTGTGTTTCCCTTTACAGCAACCTCCGTAAATCTTTCGACTCATCTGTACCTTCAGTACCCCCTCCCTCCCCCCACACTCACTTCCTTTTAGATGCACCTTTTTTTTACAGGAGGGAAAAGGATGTCTCCAGCTCTCAAACTTTCTAAGCAAAATTGAGATGTCACTATTCAAACTTTTTGAAGACTTTCTTACCAAAGAATAGACTGTAGCAAGCTGAGTAACCTCCTCTTGGTTCTTTCTTATCACTTACGTCGCATACCATAGTTTCAGGGAGGACAAAAAGAAAAGAGTTGAAGTTGTTTCTGAAAATATAATAAGAAAAGTATTATTAAAATTATAAGTACATACAGATCGTATGTGGTCATCAATTCCTGCATGATGGCAATATTCGGTTGATTTTCCATGTGATGGAAATAATCGGGAACGCGTAAAGTGCTAGAACGTCAGAGATGTACTTTCTTAGAATAGTTAGAGATGCACTTTCTTAGAATAGTTAGTGATGTACTTTCTTAGAATAGTTAGAGATGCACTTTCTTAGAACAGGGTAGGGTACTAGTATCTACTCTCACAAAGGGATTCTAGGAAAGTACATCTTGGCAAGAAAAGTTCTATAATCGTATTACTTGGCAATTCTAGGTTAGTATGTATCCTAAAATTCAAGCATTTTATAGCGTCC
>JAAAKL020008514.1:0-13883 GCA_010016065.2 Carybdea cf. marsupialis auct. non (Linnaeus, 1758)
TCACGCCAAACTTGCAGACTAATCTTCTCAAGCATTTCGATCATAGGTTTGCCTGCCGCTTTAATAACCTCAGCTGTGATTTCGTCAAATCCTGCTCCCTTCACACGTTTCATGGACTTCACAGCCTTTCTTAATTCATCCTTTGATATTGACAGTGTCGGACGGTCGGACTGGTATGCTATTGATTGCATCTGGGTTGTGTGTAAAGGCAGTGTTCAAGTGGGTCTTAAAATGCTCCTCCCAGCAGGAAAGAACCTCCTGAGGCTGACTGTGTTTGTTGCAGTACCAATGTTTACAATTGTCAGTGAGTTCGTTCGTCGTGAAAGCCTTGAACAGGTTTTTTTAGTTGTTTGCCTTAAAATCCTCTTTAAGGCGTTTTACTTTTTTCTCTACTGTCTCTTTTAACAAACTTCACTGCTTTCTCTGTTTTGTACTACGCTTGAAGTACTGCAGAACTACGACCATTCATCAGGTTAATTCTTGCCTTCCTTGTTTGTTCGTAGAATTCCGCAGTGGCATTCAGCATTCGTCATTCCATCATACGTCTCCTGTAGCCAATCACGTCCTTTGTCACAGTGCTGGTTGTTTCCTTGAAAGTATTGTATGATTCCTAAACAGTGATTTCTAGACTAAGCAAAGGTGTAAAAGCCCCTCCAATCTTTACTTTTAGTTCTTTAGCAACTGCTGTTTCTTGTAGCTTGTCAATATCAAACTTCCTTGAGACAGATATCATAGTTTTGCGCTTCTTAGATCAGAAATACCGTTAGACATTAGCGGAGTTGCAGAGACGACAATTTTTGAAAGTAGATTTACTTGCTAAATCTGATTCTGATATCTACCATCCATGTTACCGACCTACAGAGCTTATGTTGATACAAAGTGTTCAGTATACAGAGGTCGTTCACTGTACAGAATTGCAGCAATTCCTCACCACTTGAATTTCCATTTCCAGGACTTACTCTACCAGTAACTCCTGGACAGTTGAGATATGCATCTTGTCCATTTTGGGCGTTGAAATCTCCAAATAGAATTTGCCTGTTTCGTCTAGGAATCACCTTAAGTCTAACTTGAAGTTGTTCATAGAACATATCGACTTCTACCTCACTATAGCTTGTAGCCGGGGCGTACATTTGAAATACCATCAAAGGTCCATCCTTCATTTCTAGGGTTATGCTCATATTCTCTCTGATACGAGTTCATGATCAACTAAGTTTTCAGCAATTTCTTTTGATAAAACATTGACAACACCTTGCCTATGCACATTGTCATCTCTGCACGAGTAGATGATTACATATCCATTCTGTTCAAAGATCTCATGTACTTTTCTCGTCCAGTGTGTTTCAGATACCCCGAGGATATCAATGTTTAAACGGCCCATTTCTAACAACAGCTTGTCCAATTGTCCAATTGTCAAATTCATCGTTTAAGGTTCTCACGCTCTACGTGCCAATGTTGAAAACTCTTTTTGTCATATTTTTGCAAGGTTTTTCAAATTTTTTTGGTTTTGTTTTTTGGCTATGTTCGTCGGGTAGATTTTGCACGCACCCCTGACATAACACCCGGACTAGGGGTCGATCATTTGTGGAATTATCATAGAAGGTTGTGCTTAAGTGGTAAATACCTACAGTACTTGCTTAAGATCTCTCCAAGGGTGTTTTTCTTAGCACTAACTCGCCATGTACACAGCTAACTGGAGCTGGTGTGCTCCTCCATTGGCATAATGTATGCTCATCCGCAGGACCATCAACTCATTTGCCAACCACGTTGGAACGTTTAGCTTAAATCTTGTATTAATCATAATGAACAACAAGAGCATCCCTGATGTAAGAAATTTAAGGGTTAGGTATTACACTATTGACGACTATATCGATGACTCTGACGAGGTACTGATGATGCCCAGAAAAGCACATGTACATTTTATCTAACAAAACGTACTCTATACTATAACATTTCCTTTGCCAAGCATTTGAGCAGAGAAAGTTACGTTATCGTGCTCAAACATACTGTTGGCCTTACCCCTTAACTCATAGTGTGAAATCAGATCTACTTTCGCTCATTCATCCTTATGAAAACAAGTGCAAAGTAAATGCATATGCATGGTTTGTGTGACGACTATTTTTGGAGCATTGGTTCGGGGATATGTCTATATCTGGTCTGTAGATGAAACATACCGTGGTTTCGTCATGTTCTGGAATCCTTCGTAAATTAATATTTGGGAACCCATGCTCCAAAATAACAAAAGTACATAAATGAAATTACAATACCTCGTTTATGGGTATCAGTGAATGGCTTCAAGGTTTTAAAGGTATGAACTATGGCTTGTCATCAAATTCCATACAAAGACCCAAAACATTGCCTAAATTTTCCCTGAATGTCTTTCTCCATCTTGGTTCAATACGACATAGTGGTCAAGGAGTTGCTACGCAAATCCATATTTTCCTTTTATTACTGTTTTATCAATTGAAATGGTCGATGTAACCAAAGAGTCTCAAACTGAGATTTAGCCCATATCTTTACACTCATACGTGAGTAATTTCCTTGAATCTCACGTCATTCACTTGCATAAGAGTGTTCTTGAATAGTTACGTCTGGTCACGTGACAGCATCATAAAGAAGACTATATCACAAGGTAATACTAAGTGTATGCAAGTGTTAAAAACAGTGAAAATTTTGTAATCGTATAAAGTATATGGAACATGGCTCCAGGCTTTGATCCCCCCATCTATCACTTTCCTAATTTGAGCGATTCCCCCAACTTATAACAATCTGCGGCTAATAATCCCCATCTGGCATGCAAATGCGTTCCCAATGTATTTGGATTTATCAAAATTTGATGCTCCAAAATTTCCCTCATTAATCCAAATTCTATTCCATATACCGCTGTGCAAAATCACTATTTATAAAGCCTGCTGGAACCATTCGAGAACTGGTGTTCACCTGTCTTTCGTCTGGATACGCATGACCATTACATAACTTGCAATTTGCATATTTTGACAGACTGTGATGCAAAATTTCCCTCAGCATAAACACACACTTAACAATGGTCTCTTTGTACATGCTTCATAGAAATGCCACGAAGAGAAGTCACATTGAAATACTGCCTTGTTATACTTGCCCTGTTAAAATCCTCTACAGTAACTTCAGAATAGAAATCCAAGAATACCTTTATAAAATCAGACCAGATTAAGAAGCTTTCAAAAATCCCAACTAGCAGCTCGAATATCAATTATCAGCACAACCTTTAACAAGTTTCATTATCATCATATTTTGCTGATGGTATTTCAAAGAAGGGAACATCATTATTTCAATGGGCTGATTTTTGTGTAAAAACACTTGTTCATCTGCAAATCAATAGTCTTTGGTAAACTGTTCCCCTTCCTCTGCTATGTCCTGTCATTCTCATATTTATATCAAGATATGTGGAGGAGACCTGGAAACTAAAAAATCTATGGAACAACCGAAAAAAAGAACTATAGAGAACAAATTTGTTGCACTGGGCTCTTTCATATTATAAAATTTCTGCAAAATAATAGTTTTAATGGGGAAACCGCAGATGTGATGTTTAATAATGCGAAATACATGCAAAATGGCAAATCATATGTAATGCACATTTAGCATTCCAGAACATCGGTAAGATACAGCTTAAAGCTCTCCATTCCTTAATTTGATTAAAGCTATACGCTTAGTGAAATTACCAATATGGCGTTTTGCCGTTTCAACATATCGTCATGTATGTGTAAGGGCATATCTTGACATTGGATTGACTAAGTACTATGAAATATTGGGTCTTCTCTTACAACACATCATCAAACGCAAAGGCAGACTGGGTCATATCTCTATCATTGTATTGCTGTCATTGGTTTAACGTTGACGAATTGAGAACGAGAGTCAATATCTAGGTCCAAAATTGAGACGAAATTTGTAACCTTCACCTAAGAACGATCTCAAATTGGTTTAATATTCTCCACTTTCACATAAAGGCCCCACAACAACCCATATCCAGTTATAATCAGACGTTTCTTTTAATGAAAGTTCCAACGACTGGCGCTTGGAAAAATTGGTGCGTGGTGAACATATTTTTATGCACATAAGCATCCTTCCACTCAAATGCCAACCTTGATTGAGATCAATACAATACCCATTTTTACATTAAATTAATTAAAGCTATGTGGAAGAAGTGCTCGTATCATGATACTGAACATTCATTGAAAACTAGAATAAGAATCAATTGCGTTCACATAAATATCAATTGCTTCGGACTACCATATGCATTCTAGAAGTCAACACTTGTTACTTTCTTGCATTAAAGGTCGTGCTTATTCTAAATTTCTGCTCTCCGGTAACAATAGTCAACTGGGTTGCCATTCCAAGAAAAAGTGCTTAAGAAGTGACCATAGCCTTACTAACGAATCAACACACGATACATTTATTTGCAGTAGAAATATATACAAATTTCACCTTTCGAAATGCTAGCTCAAACCCAGACACAGTCAGTTACTGAACAAATAAACAAATGGAAGCAATATCAATGTTTTTTCTGCAAATTGTGTTTCCATCGGTTTGCTTTGAACAGTAATACGCTGCCTGAATTTGCGTTTAAAATCACTGCCAACTTAAAAAGATGCCCAAGACGACATTCCCCTTCCCCTTTTTAATAGCTGTACAACATGCGAAGCCTTTCCATCTCTGCGTATATCTAATCATCGTCTGGCCCACAAAGAACGATGGAAAAGCTGAAGACGTCTGTTGAATCTGTATTAAAGACACATACAAGTAGTGACATAGCGACACCTTATTGCAGAAAAAAATTCGAAATGTTTAACTCTACTTATAGACAGATTCCTTACGTAACATGGCCTCACTGGTCACGTTATTCGGTGAAAAAGACGGTAAAAAGCGAGATTAATTTTTCGCTTGATTTGGAAACTGCGAATTGTGGAATGAGAATTTAAAGAAAAGACAACAAGATGACGAGGCTCTTATCATATAAAGGATGAATTTGATGTATAACGATAAGAGGGAGGTAGCACTAGCAAACATAAACTGAAAGTAGCATAGAGTTTACCACCAAGACTTAATCAACAAACAGTGAACAAACTTTGTGCTAGTAAACTATATCAGCTGATCTTAAAATTTCTCCAAATAAGATTATTTCCTCTACTATATCATTTATTCGTTTCATTTTCTTTTCGTAAGTCAGGAATTCTCATTTTTTAGTAAAAGAGCAAGGCAAGAGGTAACCAGTGCAATATTTATTGCTCACGAAATAAGTTGAAATAAACTCCATGTGTTACCCTTTCTTACATTATTGTAATCTGTTGCCGACCTTGAGTTTGCAAGGGCCTGGTCAGGGTGTATTGAACGAGCCCCACGAGGTCACGAGCCCCAATTTGGCTTCGACGAGAGAGTGCTGCGAAGAGTCTAGAGGCACTCTTTTCTGTTTGATGGATTTACTTCACAATTAAATTATATGCCACTTAATCCATTTTGGTTAAGAAGGTCGTGTAATGGAGGAAATAGAATGAGGCCCCCTAACAAGAATTGAGAATAGCTTACCAAAACATTAACTGTTTTACAATGCAACCTGGGATGCCTGTAGCTGAGGGGGAGCTGGAAGGGGCTTAGCTTCTCCTGGTATATTTCGTAATGTCATTTAGCCCCCCACCCCGGGAAAATAATACAATTATTTTTTCTTTAAGAGCATTGGTAAAGTTTATGAGTTGCGAACAATGTGTGTAGAAATGTTCTTTGCGTTTATTCAGAAGCCATGTTTGATAGCCTCATACTGATACCCTGTCTTTGTTTTGACTGGAACGCTGTTCAATCCGAGTAGGCTCATGTACATATTAAATCTTTTACATGTATGCCTCAATCATCACTTTTAGGCAGGAAAACGGCAAAAAATACGGAAAATACTTAGTATAGTAATTGTAGCTAAGGTTTGTGGACGGAGTGGCGTAGGGGGAGTACTTTAGGTCATTTAGGCCTAGACCCAGCCCATTATTTCTGCTCCAAAATTATCCCCCCTGCTAAAACGAGGTCAGCTACGGGGTTGAAGCTTGGGAAGTACAAGATAAAGCACTAAATTACTAATCTCCTCTTGTAACTCCGCAAAATGGTCCTGTATATACTAGTGTAGAAAGACAGATGCTGTAAACGTTTCTACACAGACATTTTACCAGCAGGTAGAATTTACCCTTATACAGCAGAGGGATATTCCTTTCACAAAAACTCTATATTGTTGCTATCATGATACAGGCATGCTGCTATAATATGGATATCAGGGGTTGTGATTCGGCCTTGCTTAAGTTATCATGTAAATTTCTGTGTAACTCAAGTTGACTTCGACAGTGTTTGCTTAGACTTGCTGTCACCATACCGTCTATTATTCTACACAAGCCATCTCCAAAATCAAATAGTTTCGTGTCTATTATTTTGCACAAGGCATCTTCAAAATCAAATAGTTTCGACAGCATCAGATTTTAAATACACTCAAGACACCCGTCATCATCCTAAGATGTGAATTGATGGGAGTGCTTACTGTTTGTTGCAAAAAACTCAATTGCATAAATGTAACAGTATGCAAAAGGTTTTTGGTTGAACGATGCTTTCGTTTCTGACTCAACATGCCATCGGCTATATTTTACTAAGTGGTGGTGTTGATGCTGGTGGTGGTAGTGATGATGACGGTGATGATGGCGGCGGTGGTGGTGGTGATTGCGGCTGTGGTAGTGGTGGTGATGGTGATAGCAGCTGTGGTAGTGGTGGCGATAGCAGCTGTGGTAGTGGTGGTGACGGTGATGATGGTAGTGGTGGTGATAGTGGTAGTTATTATGATGGTGGTGGTGGTGGTGGTAGTGGTGGTGGTGGTGGTAGTAGTGATGATGGTGAGGGTGGTGGCAGTGATGATGATGGTGGCTGTGATGATACTGGTGTCAATGATAATGGTGACAGTGATGATACTGGTGGCAGTGATGATACTGGTGGCAGTGATGATAATGGTGGCAGTGGTGATGGTGGTGGCAGTGGTGATGATGGTGGTAGTAATGATGGTGATGATGATGAAGATGATCATGATGGTAATGATGGTCATGATGACGATGTTGATGATGTTAATAATGATAAGATGATGATGATGATGATGATGATGATGATGATGATGATGACGATGATAATGATGACGATTATAAAGACAACGACACAGTTACATTGTTTCCCAAAATTATACAAGGACGTTTCCGTAAACAACACGACAATTGAAACGGAGGCGTTAACTGCAAACGTTATTCCGTTCAGCACGAGAAAATCTTGAGTATGGTAATCTCTTAGGGTTTAGGGGCGAAATGATATTGTTTTTTATCAGGTACGCACTGTTTCCGAAGTTCCTCTTAAACTCAATATCCCTAAACTTCTGATATCTTACTCCGGATGTACTATCAGAACTATTAACTGATATTGAAATTGCACTGTTTTATAACACAGGTGGAAACATATTTTCTTTAAAAGTACAATTATTCAACTGAAAAAGGTTGAGGAGGAAAAGTTCACTCAAAATCACGCTTGAGAGTTCCCACCAGATACCAAAATTTATCATTTTAAATAAAGTCTGATATCATTTGCATTCAACAGTACAAATTGTGAAGCTTACGGGACGAGGGCTCCTCATCCTTGACGACCACTGAGTGCACAATGCCTACGTTCGATGTGAGTAAAACGCATGTTGCACACGTGAAAATAACTTTCTCAAACGAGGTAGGATTATATCAAATCTATCGTAACGTTACACGATAAAATGCATTAAAACTTTCAAAGAAGCTTGTAATTGTAGACATTGTGGACTCTCTTTAATTTCTACTGCATTCAAACATAGTGAGGTCTAGCAAAGTACTATATATAGTTAGCTAACAGTGAATTCAATGCAAAAATATCGCTAATTATTGCAAATCTCAAGTGAAGCAAACCCCTTGGCTTAAACGTTTTATGACGTGTGACCGCTTAAGTATTGCAAGGTGTTGAACTTGAAATAATTCAACACGATAGCAAATATCTTGAGATGAATACTACAGGAACGGATCATTATTCTCTGTACTGATAACGTCAAAGTCGTTTTGGAAGAGCTAAATCAAATAAAAAGTTCCGTCGAGCACCCGTTAACTTTTACCCAGAACGTTGGCACCACGGGTAGCAGAACCTTAGCTGAAAACGATAGTGCCCTATTTAACTCTTTATGTTTATCAAGTACACAGACTCTTTCAGCTTTGGGAATTAAAAATACATTTTATGGGAGGGGGTGTGCGGGGGTGCGTGTGCGCAATTGGGGTGGAGGTAGTTACCAGCTACTTTTCACTGGCGTAGCAGAATGAATTTAAGTGTGTGAAAGAGGATCGTGACGTTATTCTCTGTCAACATCAGTGAAAGTACTCAAAGAAAGACTAAGAGTGCCACTGAATCACACGCCAACTTAAGAGCCTGCTTAATAGTAAGGAAGTGAGAGACTCAGATAAGATAGTGTACAGCCTAGTTGATGCAACAAATTACGACCCATGGGAGTTTGAGACTGGGATATATCCTTGTGCTATTCTTAAATTGCAGATCATCTGAGACTCTAGTAAGATAGATTCTTGTATGTAACATTCGCAACCTTTTTCTTTACATCGGATGCATTTATTGGTTTTTCAGTTAACCAGCAGTATACGTGCTTTTATACTCGAAGCAAGATACTATTTGTTCACATTAGCTGTGTTGAAGGATTACCATTACCCAACATTTCGGATTCATCATGAAATCGATAGAATCGCACTAAAAGTATACACTTATCAGATGATTACGATCTCATACTCACTACATGAATAAAGTACAGGCGCCGCAGCTCACTCCAAAAAGTGAAGGGGCCAATTATAAACCTCTATAGCCAACACAATTGGTTCCATTTATCAAGAGGTTGTATGGAAGTTGGATAGGCGTAGTAGATGCTTGTTAATTTCGGGCTGCCTTAGTTTCGACATTCTAAAATCCGTTTCTCTTTTTACGAAAAGGTCTTGTGCTAAAATTATCAAGTATATGGTTTCATTAAGTTTCTGAAGGTACATCAATTCTAGTAAGTACACATTTAACTGAAAAATGGAAGCCTAGCAACGGATTTTTCCCCCTGATACGTAAATAATGGTGGTTGTTGGTTTCAATTGTTGTCCTTCGTATTTAGTAAAGCCTGGATATGTCATGGGACCGAGATAAACCTCTACTGGTCACGAGATTTCAATGAGAAAAGGGCATGCTGGAACCTTCGCGTGTCCGGACACAACAACAACACTGCAAACAAATACTATTGTTTGGTTCGAGATGTGAATATTTTCAGAAGAAATTCGATTACCATATGGGTCAACTCTCTTCAGACGTGTGAAGTCTGAGTCAACTTCAAATCTGTAATTTATTGAGTAGAAAATGGTATAAGTATAGTATTTCCCGTCAATCCTTCAAATACGAATGTTTTGATTGCCTGTTGACAGACAACTTTCATCAGGGGTTATAGAACCGTCGTTTACCCTAAAGTGAAAGCGCAGGGAGAAGCAGAGAACAAAGACTAGGGCATTTGAAGGAACGACTGCTTTCCATAAGCCCCCAAACTCCTGCGATACGCAATCACCATGCGTTATTCCCTTCACGAGTTCTGCCAGCATTGTAAGCCTCTTAGAGTGTACAGAGATTAGCAGTTCCGCGTGAAATCAGTGATGCTGTTAGGTACCGGTATCTTGCCACGTTTTCGGCAAAATAAATAGAAATAGTATTACTCAGTATTGACACTGTACATTTAAACTTTAAATCTAGGTCCAGAAACGTTCCACGTTAAACTGTTTCATCGTCTCGTTGACTACACAACTATGTCTACTCGTTTTCTGTGTCCGTTTTCAACGCTGACCAGAAGATCATAACTTGAGGCACTGTAGCTTTTCAAACTATGTGTCACCTCAGTAATTGTAATATGGACACGGTTTCCATTGCAACTGAATCTGCTGGTTCAGAAGTTATTTGACAAGGTTACTCAATCACACAAACAACGCGGTACCACTGATGCTCATCTTAACAAATCAAAGAATAGATCAAATCGTTGATCTTCTACTTACAGTTTTTCTCTGTTTTCACTGTCTGTTAGTGGTCTATCTCTCTGTCTGCGATTCTTGAACCAGTTTGAAACTTGCACTAGCGTCAGCCCTGTTATTTTAGCAAGATATCTTTTATCCTGCGGGGAAGGATATCTATTCCTTTCGTAAGCTTCACGCAGAATCTGCCTTGACTTTTCCTTGAAACAATAGACTGTCTCCTCCCCATCCCAGATAGTTCTTGGCAGAGGGTACTTCCTTCGGATCCTGTACTTCTCCACGGCCCCTAGTGGTCGACCACGAATCTTTTCAGCCTCTGCATAGTGTGCTTCGTACCACATCGCTTGAAGAACATTGTGAGAACCAAGATCAAATTCATGACTCTCCAAAATGGTGTAGAGTTCTCGAAAGTGCCCTTGATGAAAAGCGACATATGCCCTGGCTTTCAACACACTCTCGCTGCCATTGACGAGTTCACCGCGAGGTAAAGACCACAAAAACCTAGCTAATCTGTCGATATGCTGACTTTGAATCAAAGCATCGCACACACAAGCAATTTGCTCCGATGAAAACTGAAGAACAAGATTCGCTTTGCTTGACAACTCCGTGGGTTCTTCTAATAATCCAGACATAACTTGTACAGGACTAAGGTTACAAAATTAATATTCAATCCTCTTCTATTATAAATAATACACGGTCAGATACGGGTTTGCACAACCCACGAAAGCATGGACCTGTTATTGAATTACCACGATTTCACGAAATACGATATCTCTTATTGTCCCGTTCTTTCTAATTTTATATGTAACTCTAAAGACCTTTTGAGGGTACAAAACTAATCCCAAGTCTAACGATTTTAATGCTGTTCTGCGATTGGATTACAAGTGACATTTCGATCAACATTGTGTTTGCTGATGTTGAAATTGTTCTTTTTCTGTTGACAACAGCATCATCAATGTAGGCTCGAAATGGAGGTTCTACCAAATGGTCACGCGAAAGAGTTTCTCTCTCCCTGTGGTGTTCCTTACTTCTTCGGGAGTATAGTTTTTTCTCCCTTAAAAAGTGCATGGTTTGATTTAAAAGAATCGAAGAAGTAGTATCGTGGAAATATCATCGATATCATATCGTGAACGTCTTAAGCAGTTTCACACAATCGATTGTTGTCGATTTTCACTTTCAGCGGAAGAAAAAAGGAACTTCCGCCTGCTGTGCGAGTCAGAAACACTTTTGTCATGATTTTGAAACCGGTTTTAGTTGCAACTGTTCAACGCCGGAGGTCACTGAACTCGTGTTCAGTGCAGCAGGGAAACTGATCGGCGTTTCGTTGCTAAGAGCAAGCACAGGAGAAAGCAATCAGCCAGCTAATTACGGACACTGCTGTGGGCAGCTAGATATAGGAGGTGAGACAGCAGCTTACCTCAGCAGTATTTAACTCAACATCTTCCTTCATAAAAGTCTTTTAGCAAGATATCAAATGACCAAATGATTTTTGGTCGGAATGATCTCATAAATGCGGGTGATGTTAAAAAGGGGTACAAGTCACTCATTAAATGGTGTACATAAAGAATAGCTTTAATTGTCTCATGAGATAGAAAGACTTAATCAAGGACGGTCTTAATTTTGCTTGAACTTTGAATATAAGTATAGCCCCTCTTTATTATCAAGTCAGTTTCTTGGTTTGAACAAATTCCCCTTGTCCCGTTAAACTTAAAATCAAAACTCGCAAATTAGCGCGAATATGGGGTAGAGATATGCTGAAATCGTCATAGTTATTCTGTGGTGAACAATGATATCTAAAATTGTGTATGAACGCTAAAAGCTATGAGACAAAAGCTATTTCTTTTCAAACTTTAGGGCTTCGCTGAGAAAACGTTCCCGATAATAACATAGTTCGTGTCTTGGGTTAGTGAATCAACAGTGACTTCTGAAAATCGTATAGGTGGAGAGCGCTGTTTACAGTAGCAATATGATCCAGGAAGCCTCGTATTCACCTTTATATCTTGAGAAAGAGGTCAAGAATCTAAATGATCCACCATCGAATTTATCCCTCCTGCCCCCTGGCGATGGTGTCTCAAAGAATTAACAAGAGAGAGAGGGATGCGAATATAAGACGTCAAGGGGGCTCATTCAGTGAACTTCTTGTTAAGGTTTTTACTGACTTTTAGCGTAGGCCTACAAGTACGCTCAAAGTTTATATAAAGAATCACTTGAGTTTGCATAGAGTATCCTACAACACATCTCGTAACTCGTAACTCATAACTGTGGAATTTTTTAAAAATGACTTTGAAAGATTATTATAGAGAAACAAGGCCTTTACAAATGCAGTAGTGTCTATTTCTCGCTGCCTGTCCATTTATACAGGGTAAATATATTGCAAGGGTTAGGAAGGCTAACGAGATAGCAGAATAGCGCATTTCCTATATTTACTTCACAATCCATATTTCATTAGAATAGTAATCCAATGACCATTGTCTCCGTAAATAAACTAAAACGGAACAAAAAAGAGCCAGAGTTCATGCAACAATTTATAACTAAGAACACTGAAGATGCCGTGATATTTAAGACAAGAGTACACTTTCATAGCCATAAGAATGTTATCAATTTCCCCGAAATTTCCAATGACTCTTCTTAGACAACTTATTAAAGGAATTCTTATACCATTCTACTTTTGCATAATCCGAGATCATAATCTGAGTTTTAAAATCTCTCGTATATTATTCGTGTATGGTGGTTCCTAAGGCAAGAATGCGAACTAGCTAACTGTCGTGATAGACAGACTTTGCATTTCAAATGTACCAGTATCTGCGAATTTATCTATTACGCTTGTTTCATATCTGTGCAATTACGATTTTCCAGGAAGCAGAAGCATGCAGTCAGCCAGGCACTTTGTTAATGAGTTTTGCATATTGGGTAGCCGCACTTAGTGGTACAAAGAGAGGTATACAAGAGACTTTCTTATTCGACATAAATTCTAAGAGTTTTTAAAAGATAGAGTTTCTAACACACTATTTGTACCACCCAACTTTACACCTCCTAACTCTCTAACTTAATAACATGATCTCGATTGAACTACTGTCTGTCAGCTGGAACGTGTCTGATGGCCATAGAATACTTGGACCACAGAAATATAAAAACACGAGTCGTCCACATTGATTATTGACAGTTTCATCCATTTCTTGTTCCAGTTTTTGTATCCTATCAAGAGTTTGAATAGTGTGCAACAAACCACTTAGCGAGGTACATAACGGAATATAAAAAGTATTACATTTATAACCTTGAGTGATAATTCAATATGACGTGAAATACATTTAAATTCGTCAAATTTGTTTCTGTTATGTGCAATTATTGCCCAGTAGGCCTATGTTTAATGCCTTGACGTCTTTCATATCCTTTTGCCTCTTTGCGCAAATTATAAGCTCAGTATAGCCCCTTGTTCAGCAAAATTTCTTCTGAGGGCTAGCGTTTGTTACTTGTAATTCGCGCTCGAGGGAGAGAGGGGAGTTTGACCTATTGGATCAAGCGTCCCCACTAATGCTATACAGTAAGTAGGTTTTCAAAACGGAATTCCTATTTTGTATATCTAGATGCTCCACAAAAGTTATCCCATGGTATTGATAAAGATCAGAGTATGTTTTTCTTGATTCTTTTTCACATAAACAATTGCAATGACTATGTGGGCCAATCCATCTCTTAGAATCGGAAAGCAAAATGTTCGACGGTACCATAGTGACTGACGTGTTTCAGATTTCACGGTGCAACGTGAGTAAAAAGTGCTGTACTACTTTG